>JASANF010011651.1:0-33462 GCA_030248245.1 Trissonchulus sp. WLG1_4 | reverse complement strand
TGTCGTTGTTTTGCAATAGGCTGAGCCGATGAGGTACTACCTATTTTGTCTTCACCTACCGCCTTAACCTAGTAACCATTATATATATATATATATATATATATATATATATATATATTTATATATATATATATTACTGTTGTTTTGATACCGCAAAATAATTTAAATATGATATAAATATGATACTTGGAATTTAAATAAAATACTTTTGATATTTGATACTTGGAAAAAATTTAAATATGATATAAATACAATACTTTGAATTTAAATATGATACTTTTGATATTTGATACTTGAAAAAAATTTAAATATGATATAAATATGATACTTGGAATTTAAATAAAATACTTTTGATATTTGATACTTGGAAAAAATTCAAATATGATATAAATACAATACTTTGAATTTAAATATGATACTTTTAATATTTGATACTCTGAAAAAATTTAAATATGATATAAATATGATACTGAATAATTTAAATATAATACCATAATTTAAATATGATACTTTTGATACCAATTTTAATATTGATACCGGTATCAAAAGTATTAATACCCAAGTATCATATTTATATCAAAAGTATCAAAATGCTACAAAACCAAACGAACTACCAGCCTACTGCCTATTCATTGATTTTCTTCTACTTTTCCGCCTGAAATTTTACACAAGGGTGCCCCCCCCCCTTTTGTTTTTATGGTACAGCTCGACTGGCAATGCCCTCTAAAAATACAGAAACGGAGCAGTAGCCAATTGGAGCTAAAGGCGAGATCAAAGAAGGCCGCCGTTCTTAGCCTGCGCAAACATCAAAAGGTGCCGCCTTTAAGCGTGGGAATCAAAATTTTTATATTAATTATGATACTGGAATTTAAATACAATCTATAATTTTGATACTTTGAAAAAATTTAAATATGATATAAATACAATACTTTGAATTTAAATATGATACTTTTGATATTTGATACCCGGAAAAAATTTAAATATGATATAAATACAATACTTTGAATTTAAATATGATACTTTTGATATTTGATACTCGGAAAAAATTTAAATATGATATAAATACAATACCTTGAATTTAAATATGATACTTTTGATATTTGATACTGGGAAAAAATTTAAATATGATATAAATATGATACCAAATAATTTAAATATGATACCATAATTTAAATATGATACTTTTGATACCAATTTTAATATTGATACTGGTATCAAAAGTATTAATACCCAAGTATCATATTTATATCAAAAGTATCAAAATGGTATCAAAACAACAGTAATATATATATATATATATATATATATATATATATATATATATATATATATATATATATATATATATATATATATACAGTCAAATGGTGCAACTTTAGCCTCAGGGGCAACTGTAGCCAAAATTAAATTTGCAGTAGGTCTTGTGTTCGTACGTACGACGATTGCGTATTTCGAATTCTATTTGCATGTCCTTCAAACTACATATGTTAGACAATGTAATGCAGAAAAAATAACGGTCGTAAGTGATGTTTTGTTTCTTACAGCTGTCCACAAAGTTTGACTACGTTTTTCACTTACAGCTGATTCTACAGTTTATTGGGATCATATCTTGTAAACCCTTTTATGTTTTACTGTAATTTCTTTTGTATTACATCTGTATTTATTGAAAATTAGTTGAGAATAAGTTTTGAATATCACTTGCTAACAGCTAATCAGAAAATTGCGATGGCTAATGTTGCACCGTGATACTCAACAGTCGGCTAGAGTTGCCCCACCGGCTACTCTCGTGGTTGGTCATTCCCGATCGGTGATCGTCTGTCAAAATCCTTCTCACAAGCACATCCGCCTGAGGATCATCTACTGCGGCAACGGCGGGCTTGTCAGATCCTTCATTTAAAGAAAGTAGGCCGCAACTGAAAAATTTCATCCCGCCGAAACCCGGCCAAAAGTGGTTCGCAAACAAGTTCATTTTTCAGGCATGTAACTGTTAAAAATGAATGATCGTGGGCCGTGGCTCATGAAATGGAGGCACGAGTGGGGTATGTCGAATTTGTTTCAAATGAGACAGGTTTAGTCAGCGTCAACCTTTTGGTTTCAGCTTCTAGTTAAAGTTAATGGGTAACGCCTAAAAAATGGGTACACCGCGGCTCCACTTTTTTGCTAGGGTGAAATTGGTGAAAATGACTGGTTCTGAAAAGGCTCATAGGAGTTTTAAGTTAGAGTTCTGGAACCTGGAAGTGCTCCAAGTGTGAAGCTTTGCCGGGGTAGCAACCTGGACTTTGACTTTCATCTGAGGCCGAAAGGTAAGCTGATACTGAACTGGTAGAGCAGGCGGAGTCTGCTGCGCGAGAACGAACCTGATGGTGAAACTGACTTAACGACTTGTTGGGTTTACACTCATCTTCACACAATCAACAAAATCGATACCCTGATAAAAAAATTGGGTCGCTGCAGCGTAACCAGTCGCCACGGCAGCAGACGGCCTAGTTCGTTGATCGGATCGTAGAAGCGGACTCTAAAACACGCTTGGCCACTGCTAAATTCTTAGAAGAGACTAAGCTTGATACGCTAGATGATGTGTACCGATATTTTTGTCTGCCAAAACGTGACAATATAGGGATCTTATTTGAACAAGAACTGATTCGCATCACTGACATTGAGCAGCTGCAGACATTTTCGAGGGCAGTACAGACTTCCGAATTTGATTCGATACGGTGTGTGATGGACTGGAGGCCTATTTAAAAGACTATTTAGCTGCTCAAATGGATCTATAATGATTCAGGGACTTCCAGAACCTCAAAGAATTTTTTTGCGTTTTTGCCTAAGTTTGCCTATTTTCTTAAGTGCCTATAAGCATTTTTGTTCCATTTTTTTTACTGCTTCAGATTAAGAATTTGTAGCTGTACGTTCTAAGTGGTTTTGGAGTAAAAAAATGTGAGAAAGAAATTTTTTTTGCTTCAGAATGTTGAAATTTTAAATTTTGTGAGTCTCTTGGATGAATATGATATTTATTCAAATGAGTATACTATAGCCATAAGCTGTCAAAATAGTGTTTTTGGGCCTTAGGAATCGCGCGAAACAGTTTATAATTTAGCCTGGGCAGCCATTTAGCTCCTGAGGAGTGATTTAGACGAACTGGCTATACTTGCCCCATCTTGGGGGTAAAGGTAGCCGGGCATCATTTTGGTCTCTGGAAGGCAGACTGTACATATTAGCTGAATTTAAACAGTAGAATGCAATATTTCAACTGCCATTCCATATTTTAGGCAAAAAAAATCAGAGCGAAATAGCCATAATTTTTCAAGATATCAGTTTGAAAAAAATTTTTGGCTAAAGTTGCACCATTTGACTGTATATATATATATATGTGTAATAAAACAGGGTTAACGAGCCCCCTGATTGATACAGGTTTTGAATGATTTTGGTTGTAGCTGCGAGAAGTGAGCTATTTGTTCGGGTTAGTACGTAGTTTAGCGATCAGACGTGGCACAGAATGAGGCCACACTCTCAGGCGGAATCCCCATTTTGCATATTTCCCAAAACCCCCAATTTCCCCCCATGTCCGTACGAGAGCGCCTGATTCAGTTAATCGTCAGTTATAGAAGTCCTAAGTCCCCCCCTGAAGTGTAGTACGAATTTGGCACAGAAGGAAGTAGAAGTAATACGTAATAATGTCCTTAACCAGTATCCGCCCCTTTCCCTTGTGCTCCTTGTGAATAATTGAAGCCGTTTGTCGTATAATAATATTGCCCCTGTATTCGTATTAATTGTCCGTATTGATATTTGTCCGTATTGTCTGAGGGTCGTTAATAATTCGTGAATAATTAGTGAAACTTAAGCAGTGATTGTGAAGCCCCCCCCTGAGAAGGTAGAAGCTAGCCGGATAGTTGTTTATAAACAATATCTGGGCTAAGCTGGAATATTAGCCCAGATATTGGCGAGCTAGCTGAAAGCAAAAAAAGAAGTAATAAGCGAAGTTTTTAGTTTTTTAAAATAAAGCTTAGAAATTTTTTTATATGAATTTTATTGCTCAGAGTTCGACTTAGAAAACACATAATGACATTTTTTATCCAAATCCGACATAAATGCTAAAAACCAAAATAATGTTAAACTAGAGAAGCACATAAGCTACATTTTGTTATATAAAGTGTGACTATACGCAAAGTATAAGCAGAGTTATCGTTTGCCGAAAATTCACTCACGTTTAGTGCTCTGGGAGTCACGTGACATGATCACGTGGTTTGAAATTTTGCCTCCAGTGTTCTTTGTGCCATACTACATATATGTATACTAAAGTTTGACATTTGCCAACTTTTTTGCCAATTTTCGATGTAACCCCCGATTCCCGGAGCGCCCCCTATGTGTTTTCGAAGTCGAACTCTGAGCAATAAAATTCATATAAAAAAATTTCTAAGCTTTATTTTTAAAAACTAAAAAATTTTTCAACTGCGCAAAGCCTAAGGCTATAATTGTGCAAAATTTTGTAGAAAAATGTTTTACCAGCATTTTATAATCGAATGCCGAAAAATTTTTTTTCGAATCGAAAAATCGGTTTTGTATTCGCACAGCTTATATTTGAGTCTGCTGCTTCTGAAAATGGTTTCTTGTGCAATTTTTTTGCACAGAACGCAATAAAATTGTTAATTGTTTTAATTTTTCATTACGACTAACAAAATTTACGTATCGTCTGTTTGGAAATCCTCAAAAAGCGTTGATGCACTGGCTTACTTGCTGAATTTGTGTAAAAGTAGAATAAAATCAGTAAATTGTCCAATTAAAAGTTATTTTAGAAACTTATAACTAATAAACTTAAATTTTGGGTACTAAAATTTAAAATGTTAGTGTTTCAAGCCATATTAGTTATAGAAAACTTCGATGTACATGAGTTTCTATTTGTGTAATTCATGCATATGTACATAGCTAATCAGTGGCTAATCAGTGGCATATAATCATAGCTAATAATTTTCGATGTAACCCCCAATTCCCGGAGCGCCCCCTTAAGGTGGTAGTAACGAATGTGCAGTGTTTTTTTTCAACAGGATAGTATTCAATAATTAATTAACTTTATATCATAGTTTTTATAGTGTTAGAAAGCGCTACTTTCCTTCTACATTTAAGCAAAGTTTTATTGTACAACTGTAAAGATGATTTGTATGGCACGTGTTAAAAGTATACCAATTTGGCTTTTTTGAGCGCTTTCAAATCTGGCCACTTTTTGACCAGTTTAAAGAATAAAAAAATGCGAAAAATGGCACAAATATTTAAAAGTAAATTATCTAGACCCAAAATGAACGATTTTATGATTTGTCAATTATATAATGAAATATACGGTTTCAAAGTAAAAAGTGTCTATTCACACTCAACTTTCGGGTTCTATATCTGCGCAAAAATATAAGCAATTAAAAAAATTTTCATTTTGGGTCTAGAAAATTTGCTAAAGTTTATTCATATTTATTTTTGTGTTTATGCGTTGCGCATGCGCTAAGAAAAGTGGCCAAAACTGTTAAAATTCCATTCTCCTGTTGTGTAGTTTGGCTTGTTGGCTTGGCTTGCTCCAAAAAATTTTTCACATGATGCCGCTTACTTCATTTGTCATTTTGTGTATATGAATCAATTTTTTACAGACGTTATTTGCAAAAAATACAGTTTGAATCAACTAATTTTTTTCAAAAATTTAAAACCACTGCACATACGTTAGTACCACCTTAAGGGGGTAGTGTCGCGAAAGCAGTCAATTTTGCGTAACTGTAAAACATTTTAAAAAAAAAAATAAGACTTCGTTTTTTATGTATTTTGAAAATATATGTAGAGGCAAGTTTTTTAGCCAAGTTTCATCAAAATTGATGCAGTATACTGCTTGCAGTGAGGTCGCAAAGTCGGAAAAATGACGTTTTCAAAACCTATTCACATTCGATTTTTTCGTCACAATTATCAACTTATTTGTTTAGTTTGTTTACATAGACTAAAAGGACATATGTTGTAGTTTATGCACACAAAATTTAGTGCAAATTGCTTGAGTGGTTGCGGAGTAATACCTGTTTGAACTGTGAAACTGTGCGTAAACAGTGAAGTACTCACAAAAATAATGATAAATTGTGAAAAATTTAGACGCTTATTTTAAAATCAAAAGAAAAACGAACTTTCATTTTTCTTTTTTCTTATTTGTGACAAAAAACTGTGCGTCGAGACGTTATGTGTACTTCACAAGCTGGCCAATCTGATATCTGGCTTAATTTTTTTGAATTTTCATGTCCTTATTGTGTGATGTCTGGCTTACAATCGGTTATTGGTTCAAGATATTGGTAGATATTGGTAGTCTAGTGTCTGGCAGTACTTATTTAAAACAGTATAGCATTGGACTAGTTTCTCAGTGAACGTACAAGTTCAAAGCAAAAAGATCTCTTTTTGCAACTTATGAGCAAAACTGCTTTCGCGACACTACCCCCTTAAGGGGGTTGTGTCGCGAAAGCAGTCAAATTTGCGCGACCATAAAACTTTTTCAGTGAAAGATAGGTCATTGTTCTTTATATATTCTAAAAATATGTTTTAAGGCAAATATTTTTAAAAAGTTTTAGCAAAATTGATGCAGCATACAGTTAGCCGTGAAGTCGCAAAGTCGGAAAAATGACGTTTTGAAAACCTATTCACATTCGATAATTTCGTCACAATTGAAAAACTTTTTGTTTAGATTCATTACAGAAAGGAAAAGCACATATACTCTAGTTTATGCACACAAAATTTAGTGCAAATTGCTTGAGTGGTTGTGGAGTAATGGCTGTTGAAACTGTGAAACTGTGCGTAACCTGTAAAGTACTGACAGCAATAATGATAAATTCTGAAAAATTTAGACACTTATTTTGAAATCAAAAGAAAAACGAACCTTCATTTTTTATTTTTCTTATTTGTGGCAAAAAATTGTGCGTCAAAACATTACATGTACTTCAGAAGCTGGCCAATCTGATATCTGGCTTGATTTTTTGAAGTTTTATGTCTCTATTGTGTGATGTCTGGCTCACAAATGGTGATTGGTTAATAATATTGGTAGATATTGGTAGTCTAGTATCTGGCAGTATTTATTTGACACCATATGGCATTTCACTAGTTTATCAGTTAACGCACAATTTCAAAGCAAAAAGTTCTCATTTTGCAGCCTATGAGCAAAACTGCTCGGGGGCCGTATTCTCAAAATTACCTGCAGGTAAAGTTAGGCTAACTTTACCCACAGGTAAGGTGAAGGTAAAATCGTATTCTCAGACAATGACTAAAGCCAATCTGATAGCTAAGGTTACCTTTAATATTCGTGCCAGAAAAGTGCTTTATCTTGTTTCGCAGCTAAAGTTAATGTGTTGTGCAAATTTTCAATTTCAACCGTCGACGTCAACCTTGTTTTCAATTTTAACTTTACCTTTACCCACAGATTTAACTTTACCTTCACCTTACCTGTGGGTAAAGTTAGCCTAACTTTACCTGCAGGTAATTTTGAGAATACGGCCCCTGGCGACACTACCACCTTAAATGCAGTTGGGGGGGAAATAGTGGACATATTTTTTTTAGTAGAGCACCTTGGGGGAGCATTTGTGCTTCAAGAACCCCATTTTTTGGATTTTCTGAGATACGACCCCCCTAAATCTGAACCCTCAGTGAGGGACGTTTTCGCAATTTTTTTCCGAAGCCCTTGCATTTTCCGTTCTAATCGTGTCTAAATGGTGTCAGATTATTGTTTGCAATTTTTAAGGATCAAAACAAACGCTCATTGACCGGGTTCCTGCCTAAAAAATGGCCAAATTCGCCAGAAACGTCCACTTTTTGACCAAATTTAAACTTGGCCTTTATTTAGGCTTGGGCTTAGGCTTAGGCTTAGGGCTCACAGGAAAATTATTTCTATAAAAAAACTAGAAAAAAACCCAGAAAAAAACTAGAAAAAAACTAGAAAAAATTATCTGGTTTTTTTCTGTTTTTTTTCTAGTTTTTTTCTAATCCTTCCTGACGAATATATAGTTTTTTCTGGTTTTTTTTCTGTTTTTTTCTAATTTTTTCTGACTTTTTTCTGTTTTTTTTTAACTGCTAGTCTCACGATCTAGTTTTTTTCTACTTTTCTGGTTTTTTTGACCCTATAGAGAATGTTTTCTAGCTTTTTCTGTTTTTCTAACTTTTTTCTGGTTTTTTATAGTTTTTTCCAGCTGTTTTCTACGTTTTTTCTGGCTTTTTTCTGTTTTTTTCTGTTTTTTTTTCTGATTTTTCACCAACCCTTTCTTGGACATTTTCAATTTTTTCAGAGTGTTCCCTGTTGATTTTCTTTATTGTTCAGCCACGTTAATGCTCTTTATATACGTTTTCTGAAACTGAATTCTAGTTGTTTTTAAGGGTGTCTATTGTCTAGCTGTTTTATGCACTGGTTCTAGTAGGTATATACATATATATATATATGGTCTTACTGTATATAGTCAAAGGGAATAAAAATTACGAACTCAGCACCCGTATTCATAAAAGTGCAAGCTCGGCTTTTTATCCCAGCTTTGAGCAAGCCCGGCTTAAAATCCCGGCTTTTCGTATTCATAAAACCAAGCTCGGCTTATTATCCAGGCTTTTTGGTATTCATAAAAGCTGGGATAAAAAGCCGAGCTTATGGTATTCATAAAAATCAAGCTCGGATTATAATCCCGGCTTCCAGGTATATTTTATTGATTTTTTTCATTATGAATAAAAAGCTCGGATAAAAAGCCAGGCTTGAACAAGCCTGGATTAAACAAAAAGCTCGAATAAAAATCCAAGCTTGCGCATAAGCCTAGCTTTTTATCCCGGCTTTTTCAAGCCAGACTTACGGATAAAAAGTCGAGCTTTTTATCTCGACTTTTATGAATACCGGCCCAGCACTCAGCAGCATAAATACACGTATGTAATTCAGTGGCGTATTTAGGGGGGGGGGCTGGGTGGGCTGCAGCCCCCCCCCCTTAGCGATTTGAGCCCCCCCTTAGAGGGTCGCAGCCCCCCCCCCCCTTTCCGAAACTTCAAAAGCTGACAAAAGTGTTTCTGATACCTCCACAATTGACAAATTCTACCTTCAAAATTTAAAAAATCTCCAAGTTTTTTCCATTCTGTTGATGTTTTGTTGGCTTAGATACCTTTTTCGGATCAAGTGCAGTTGGGGGGGGGGAAATAGTGGACCTATTTTTTGAGGTAGAGCACCTTGAGGGAAGCATTTTTTGTAATAGAACACCTTTCCACAAATTTGGATTTTCTGAGCTATGACCCCTTGAAAATTGCATTTTCAGTATTTTTGGACGTGAACGTAGGCCAAAGTTCGAAGCCAAAATTGGCTATAATCTTTGTTTTTGGATAGTTTTGAGTGCGTTATGATGTTTTAAGGCATCGTCTAGGCTTAGTTGGCAGGATTCTCTAGGCTAAGCTGGCAGGATTTTTTCTGAAAATTTCGAATTTTTATTGCCTAAGCCTGAGCCTAAGCCTAAGCCTGAACCTAAGCCTAAGCCTAAGCCTGATACTAAGCCTAAAGCCTAAGCCCCATGCTAAGCCTAAGCCCTAAGCCTAAGCCTAAAGGCCGATTCACACGGTGCGTTTTTGCCGCTGCGATTTTGACGCAAAACGCAAGCCGCAGGGTGTCGCAAGCGAAACGCACCGTCTGAACAAGCTTTGCGGCCTTAGTGCGTCTCGCAGGTCAGTTTGCTGCGTCTTCACTGTTTCAAAAAAATGACAAAGTGCTAAGCAAAAATTGTTTAAACCAACACAAACGTAGCATCAAAACGCAATGAAATCGCAGGTCGAATTGCAGTCTGGCGTTTAAAACGCTGCGGCAAATTCAAGACGCAGGCATTCCGCACTAAAATCGCTGCGTCTGTTCAGACATTGCGTTTTGCGTGCGGCAAGCTGCGTTTTGCCGCAGCGACAAAAACGCTGCGGCAAAATCGCAGTAAAATCGCAGCGTGTGAATCGGCCTTAAGCCCAAGCCTAAATTAAGACCAAGTTTGAATTTGGTCAAAAATTGGACGTTTCTGGCGAATTCGGCCAATTTTTTGGCTGGAACCCGGTCAAAGAGCGTTCGTTTTGATTCTAAAAAATTGTAAACAATAATCTGACACAATTTAGACACGATTAGAACGCAAAAAGCAAGGGCTTCGGATAAAAAAATGTAAAACGTCCCTCACTGAGGGTTCAGATTTCGGGGGGTCATATCTCAGAAAATCCAAAAAATAAAATAGGGATTCTTGAAGCAAAAATGCTTCCCCCAAGGTGCTCTACTAAAAAAAATAGGTCCACTATTTTTCCCCCCGCAACTGCATTTAACCCCCTTTTTCTTTGTGCATGCCTATATATATGCCAGGTCTATTATCATATTCTGTGCTAATTGATTAATGTCTCACATGTTTGTATAGTTAGATATAGTTAGGGTAAAAAATACAAAATTAAATGCAAAGTATACTATTTTTTGCTTTGCTGCATACATGTTTGTATTTTTCTGTTTGTATTTTTTTGCATACATGATATTTTTTACGATTTTTTCACTTTTTGTTAATTTTAATTTTTGAAGCATTATTACACCAATCTGCAGTGGCGTAGCCACAAAAAATTTCGGGGACGGGGGATGAGTTTTCTTTGTTTTAAAACTTTAAAAATGCATTTAAGGGGGTAATTGCGTTTTTAGTTGTTTTTTAAACTACCATAACTGCACCTAACCTCAACAAAAACTAGCGGTCTTTTTTACATTTTTTACACCTTCTAGCTTTAAAAAACTATTTAAAAGCAGATTATTTTTTGCAATCTTACTGCTGCTATCATTTGAATACACCCCATCAGCGGTTTTTTTGACTAATTTTTGCACCACAGTTATGAAACTCAAGATCAGCCAACAACTACTAAACTTTTTGCAGTTATGCACTGACATAATATCCCCACCCGTTTCTTTGGTATAGTTGATAAGTCGTTTTTACGTTGAGAAAATGACATTTTCGTGCGAAAATCACGTAATTTGACTTTTCTCTAAAATTTTCAAAAGCCCATAACACCGACTCTACAAACTATTTTTAGAAAAGGAAAAAAACGGGTGGGGATATTTTCCTAAAGATAATGTGGTTAAAGTTTCGAAGCCGTAGTCCGTCTTTAGCTTGAGTTATGTGGGCGCAAAAATTACACTGAATTGTCAAAAACCACGAAAACGCCATTACCCCCTTAATTGCTATTTTAACGCTTAAAACGACACATATTAGCAATTTTCGGACAATTTATAGTTTCCGTATAATAAAATTAGCCACAGTCGACTAATTGGAACTTTGAATAAAGATCTGCTAACGGCAAGTGTATCCGCGTCTCGTGTGTCAATTTTCAACCCTAAAATTGCAACACACGTCAGAAACGGTCGTTCTTGACGTCGGATCAGAAAAAACCACCTGGCAAAAGCATATTGCAACGATATATAAATCATCGCAAAACCCCAATTTTTGAACGCAGCCATAAAATAGCCTACGCTGGCCCATAGCACAAAAAGATTCACTCCAACTCTTATGTACGCAGCTGTACACAACGGACTTTTACGACAAATGGACGTGACTTTTGTTCCCCGCTCGACTATATATAACGTAGGTCATAGGCCCTTGGGCCTATTTTTTGATCCATGTGCTTAAATATTAATTTTTAATATTTTAAAATATTTTTTTGTTTATTTTATGTCAAAAGTGCAGCTGTCAGTGCAATGTAGATGGTTAAAACCTCAAAAAAGCTAAAACTTCTGGGGGCTGCCGCCCCCAGACCCCCGCATTGCTAAATGCTTGCTGTAGATCCACTACATTTTTTATTTCATGTAAAAAGTGTAGTTTTCATTGCAATGTCGATGGTTAAAAACTCAAAAAAGCTAAGGGGCTACCGCCCCCAGACCCCCGCATTGCTAAATGCTGGCTGTAGATCCACTACATTTCTTTATTTCATGTAAAAAGTGCAATTTTCAATGCAATTTCGATGGTTAAAATCTTAAAAAAGCTTCAACTTCAAGCTTCCCAGACCCCCGCAAAGTTAAGTGCTTGCTGCAGATTCACTATTGTAGTTTATCGATGGTTACAATAACAAACTCAAAAAAGGTCCGAGGGTTGCCGTCCCCACCAGACCCCTTTTGATCGGCGGTGGCTCACAGTTGCTCCGCACCCCCCCCCCCCGTCGCAGCCCCCCCCTTTGCGAAATCCTGGATACGCCACTGGTATGTATATACACACAAATGAATAAGTTGCAAAGCTGATATAATATTGGTTGTTCACTTATTAAATTACAAAAACTGTTAAGATTTTGTGGTATATATATGCATATACAAGACGATTGGATGACTTCAGCCCAGGGTTTTTTTTCAAAATCGGCACTGTGTAAATGTTGTGTAAATTAAAAATTTGCTGTGTGAATTAAGGGTATGTTGTGTAAATTTTTAAAAGTGTGTATTTTAGCATTTTTTAGGTAAAAATTGACCGTTTTTTAACGTGAAAAGTAATATTTCGACTTTGAGACTCGAACTACATACGAAAATAAAAAATGGGATATATATATAATTGAAAAATTTTGCGTTTTTGTCAGTTCAAGAATCCGACACGCCAGGGCAAGCCCCCTTAAAATTTCGAAAAATCTGAAACAAGCCCTAACACCCAGGCCGAGACCCCGTAAATTACTCAGATAGAGAGTTGTTCAGATTTTACCAGATTTTACTCGTTTTTTTCAAATCCGGGTGTAAAACTTTTACAGTAGTTTGACGTAGGACAAGAAATCGCACAGACAGGCTCAGCGTGGCTGA
Source organism: Trissonchulus sp. WLG1_4 (assembly GCA_030248245.1). Classification (NCBI taxonomy): domain Eukaryota; kingdom Metazoa; phylum Nematoda; class Enoplea; order Enoplida; family Ironidae; genus Trissonchulus; species Trissonchulus sp. WLG1_4. The sequence goes on along the minus strand of JASANF010011651.1, from coordinate 20,684 downwards.
TTTTTCACTGTCAACTTTCAAGTGCATAAAAAACGAATGCTAAAATAAAAAAATCATAAGCCGTTTAAGCGCAGAAACTGAAGATTTTTTGTTTTGGGGTCAAAAATTAGACTTAATTTTGTTAGGACAAAGAGGTCACAGGCACAAATCGCCACTTCGCGAATTTTTGTAATTTTTACAACCAAAATAGGCCGTTTCATCAACTTTTGGGGCAAAATGGGGTTGTGTAAATCAGTGTGTATTTGTATTTTTTGCTGTGTAAATTAGGCTTCCGATGTGTAAATACACCCTATTTTAACAAAAAAAACCCTGCTTCAGCCCAAATATGCATTTTCTTAGTATATATGTATTTACAGTTAAATGCATTAACAATAAATTTTTTGCGCTTATTACGTTATAAACGGTGGACAAACACCGTCCGCATCTACCATTCTTGTATTTAAGTGGTACACAGCAGCTAAAGCCTAAATATTTAAAAAAATGCCACATTTTGTTGAAACATCACCAAAACAGGTTTCAAACAAACAAACAAAACAAACAAACAAACAAAAAGGGGTATGGGCCAAAATGACAAAAACGCCGCTTTACGGTTTCTATTACAAAAAATGCTTCCCTCAAGGTGCTCTACTCCAAAAAATAGGTCCACTCTTCCCCCCCCAACTGCACTTGATCCGCATTTTCTGTGTTTTGGGAAGGTAACGTAGGCCAAAGTTTGAAGCCAAAAGTGGCTCTTTGTTTTTGGATAGTTTTGAGTGCGTTGTGATGTTTTAAGGCCTCGTCTAGGCTTAGCTGGCAGGATTCTCTAGGCTGAGCTCAAGCTGGCAGGATTTTTCCTGAAAATTTCGAGTTTTTAGTACCTACATGTAGTTGGGGGGGGATGGGGGGGGAAGACCCCCCCAAAATTCGATCCCGAGGGAGGGAGAGGGGGTCCCACCAGGGTGGAAAGAGGGGGGAGGGTCCCGGCGGGAGTAAAATTTTGGCCAAAATTAGAAAAAATTAGCATTTTTTCGTAAAACTTAAGCGATTTTTACCAAAATTTCTGCCAAAAAATGTCAAAATCGGTGTTTTTTGGTCAAAAAAGATAAAAATTGCGTCATTTCGGGGAGGGAGGGGGTCAAAAATGAGTTGGCGCAGGGGAGGGGGGTCCCACCAAGGGGGGAGGGGTACCCAACATTTCGGTGCTGTTACATGTATGTACCTGAGCCTAAGCGTAAGCAAGCCTGAGCCCCATACTAAGCCTAAGCTTTAAGCCTAAGCCCAAGCCTAAATTAAGAATTTTTTATTTTTTCTGAAAATTTCTATTTTTTACTGCCTAAGCCTGAGTTGTTTTCTTTAGTTTTTCTTCAACTGTATAAAGTTAATCATGTTATGGTCACTGTTAGAGAAAGGTGTTGTAGTGGCAACGGATTGTACAAGATAGGGATGACTTGTCAAGACTAAATCTAATAAGTTATCTTTACGAGTAGGAGATGGAACTATTTGCTTAAGGTTATTTACTAAGCAAAATTCTGAAAATAATTCGCTTGGCGAGTTCGTTTTGGTAGTAAAAGTTGACCAATTTACGTCCGACAGATTGAAATCACCTAACAAAAAGATCGTTTGACGTCCATTTCGAGGAAAAAAAGGATTGTATATGTAATTACAAAAGGATGTCATTTGTTGGGAATTTTGATTTGGCGTTTTGTAGCACAAAATAAATCTGATATGGCCGTTTTTTAGCTTGATATTAGTAACACAAATTTCAAAATCGCTGGGGCAAATATTGGAATTTGATGGCTGTGGTAATTTTTATGCACCAACATTGCTACACCCCCGCCCCACCAGTAGTTTTTCTATCAGTTCTATAGTAGACGTATCTGTCAGCTTAGTCTGAATTCACAGTTTAATATATTATCATGTAGCCATGTCTCAGTTATGCATATAATTGACCAATTGTAATTGCTGTCAACAATTTCAACCTTAAATTCAGCAAATTTGTTGACAATACTACGTGCATTGAACAAAATAACATTACTCAAAACTACTTTTTGATCGTCACCAGTCACCACATTTTACGACTCGTTTGGGGATGGGGGGGGCCCACCGGGTACACTTCGATTATTTCTATTAGTCAACTTTTCTCTCTTTCGCGCCTGCTTTTGAGTTCAGCACGTAGGGCACGGTCTCGCGCCCGCTCAGCATACGTAAGATCGGGGCGAACCCAAATCCGTTGGAAATTTTCACCAAGACTGCGGTAACTAGTAGCTGCTTGGAGGAAACGGCCTCGAGCGTTATCAGTTTTAATTTTGACTTTAACAATGCGGCCTCGAACAGTTCCAACTTCGCCATCACGGTATACTCTCAATATCTGCCGCAAACACACCGGACCGCTCAGCCATTTTTTCCACAAAAGGTTTCGGATCTGCAGCTTGACCGTTTGACTTCATAATCAGGGACCCCAATCCCAATGACGACGAGACTTTGTTTCTTTTCTTGCTTTTCTTGCAATTCATCCATGACGCGGGTGACAACAACTTCCAGATTGCTATCGTTCTGTTGAAGTTGCTTCTGCTGGGATACAACTCGCTCCGCAATTGATTCTAGGGCTGGTGCTCAGGCTTTCATCGTTTCCTTCACTACGTTCGAGATGAGTACGGGTAGATCTAGGCCTGTCGTCGCTTTTACAGTCGTAAGCACATTCTCTAGCTCGCAAATCCGGTCAGGCAGAGACTTGCAGCGCGGGCAAGGGAAAGACACAAAAGGAACTGTTCCAGATTTCTCCCAAGCTCTATACTGCTGGTCGGTAACCCCATGACACTTGCTGTGCCCGACGCGTTGGCACAAGCCGCATTTGATCAGAAAATCCTTAGTCCCAATCGCCCCCTTGCAGGTGAAACATTCATTGGATTCCTTCGGAGTGGGTGAGGCTACTGCACCACGAGCGGGCGTTGGCATTTCCAGTGAGAAACTGAACACCAAAACGTACTGGATGAATCAAATGGGTTAAAACCATACATGGGCGTGGGGGGGATTGCTCCAGGGTTGGTTTTTCCCGGAAAAAAATTATGGCCGGAAAAAAACCCGGTTTTTTTCAGGTTTTTTTCCGTTTTTTTCCGAGTTTTTTTCGGATGTCCAAAAATGACGGTAAATTACTTTTGAATTGAACTTTTACACTTTCCGTCTTAGTAACTTTATTATTATTCGATGGCGACTTGTCAATGCTTATTTCGCTTCGTTTGCACTAGATAGATGCGAGAACAACCATATTAGCCAGGTTTTTTATTTCAAGTTTCGTCAACGTTGAACCTAAAATTTTAATTTTACTTAAGGTGGCGCTCCTGAAATGTGGGTTTTGGCCACTATTTTAAAAACGCGCAAAAATAAACATGCCTCGTAAGAACAAAAGTTGATCAGAAGTGAATTTCCTTCAATTTGATGTACATATCACATAAAAAATTTTTTGAACATTTTTGAGCAAATTTCGTCAAGAAAAATAGATTTTCACAGAAATGCCTTCACAAGCCAGTGCATTTACACGTATGTGATGAATTTGAAAGGCTGAAAAACACTAGCAATTGTGTTTTACTGAAACGTAATTAAAAATTTTTGGTGTTTTATTGAGTGTGGTATAATTTTTTTGTGAGCTAACGCAATACTTTCTGCATGAGACAGAAATATAGTGCGTGTGAATACAAACGCAAATTTTCGGCTTGCGATTTTAAAAAATTGGCTCATCGAAAAAAGTTAAAATTTGGCACATAAATGCACCTTCTCATCTTCGAGCGGTCGCAAAATTTGATTTTTGGCAAATCGATAGTATCTAAAAAATTTAGCCAAATTTATGTTTTTCAAAAATCGCGATTTTAGTGTTTATCAATATATCAATCATATTCATCAAAAATGACTTTTTGCGACCGCTCGATCACGTTGAGGCTAGCAAAATGAGCTATTGATTGTGCAACAGCTACTTACTTGCGAAGAGAAATCGCAAGCCGAAATTCCACTCACGTTTGGTCTACAGTGAATGCTAATTTGTATCAATCAACTTCATTTTTTGTATTTATTCATACTTTTACACCAGCTTGCCATTGTGTATTTAAAATTGGCCCCAAACTGCCGTTTTTTGAAAAGTCACATTTCAGGAGCGCCACCTTAAGGTGGCGCTCTGAATAACCGACTTTGGGCGATAAAATTTTTCACGTAAGTTTTCGTTATTTAACTCAAGAAGAAAAGTTGTTGCAAATTAAATTAGCTTTCATTTGATGTATATAACGTCAAATTTGGTTCAACTTGAAATTTTTAACCTATTTTTCAATGGGAAAAAATATTTAAATTGATATACCAAAAAATTCTATATGGCTTTTGGTACTTTTTGAAACAGTTCTTTGTAGCTAATTGCCAGTTGCAACTTTTCAAAAAGTCGTTTGTGTAGGCAAACCTTTCTAAAAAAATATCCAGAATACGTTGACCGATATTGACAAAAATACACTATTTTTCAAACTAATTTTTCGTTAGCTAACTTTTGGCTTCTGAAACTTTTCTCAACGGATTTTAGTACAGAAAAATTAGCTCTATTTTTTGGAAAATACGTATGTGTAGGCAAACTTCAGGTTTCTGAAATTGGGCTATAGCGTACATTTTTTTAAGATTACTGTCAGCTGCGAAAACATATCCGCTTGAAACTTTGCAGACTGTTAGAGCAGACGTATGTGGAGGTGCCGAACTTCTTGAATTGTGATTATTATGATTTGGCTCAATATGATAGGCTTTTTAAAACGTCATTTTTGATAAAAATTAAAATAACTAAAAATTTGTCGCCGGTAACGAAAATTCGACAAAAATGGCACCTCGGCAAGATAATTGTCTTTAATTTAAGCTATAGATTGTTAAATTTGGTTGAGGCAGCATTGAGCTACGTCATTCCAAAAATTAGTCAAATTTTTCAAAATTTCAATTTTGATGCAGTCATAAAATTCGCTAAAGTGCTATCAGAGCTCTCAAACTTTGCAAAAATACATGCCTGGTGTGTGTCTTCGTTGCGCTTGAGGAAAAACTTCGTATCAGCAAAAAATGAAAAACTATATCAATTTGATTTATTGGAAGTTACTCAGAGCGACCCCTTAAGGTAGCGCTCAGCAACAAAACTCATGTTCGGCGCTAAGCTCTTGCAATAAGTAGCAATACCACTTTAATTGTACATCAAAGAGACTTCAAAAAAACCTATTTACAATACAGTTCAGCACTTTAATGTGAATGTGTCAAATTTTATGACCATGTCGAATTTTCTACTCACACTAATTTTGTTTTTGACCTAGCTCAGCGAAACTTCAACCGATTTTGACAATCTTGGTATCGTTAAAAAGATCTTTCAAAAATCTAGACGTCAAATGTCTTCGATTTTCGATTCCGATTATTGATTTTTCAAAAAATCGATTTTTCCAAAATCAGTTGTGTTTGAGCGGCTACAAAAAGTGCTGAGAGCCAAAAATTTAAAATCGAAAAAATTCGACGTCTGCATTTATATTCTTTCTTTTATTGTGCAAAATTTCAACTCGATCCCAATTGGCAGCAGGGAGCTAGATCAAAAAAAAGTAGTCGACTTCGCTGCGCAAAAATGTGAGGTTTGCCCACACGTTTCACTTTTTAAAAAATTAGACCTTTCCTAGGCCTGCATAGTTCCGTTGAAAAAGTTACCAAAAGCCATACTCAATTTTTTAGGAAATTAAATCAAAAATTTTACATTTTCGAAGATTTATCAGCTTTTTAGGTTTTTCATTTTTTATTTGCTATTTTCCCGGCTAAATAACTCAGCAAAGCTTTAACGTATTCTTATGTTTAATACATCATTTTAAAGCTAAGAAACCGCGTATTTCAGTGATATGAATAATCAGTTTATATTAAAACAAAAATTTTTATGCTGCCGCTACAAAATCGTCCAAAAAATATTAAAAAAATTTTATCGCAATATGCACATCAAATGAAAGCTCTTTTCATTCTGAACAACTTTCCTTCAAGACATTATGGTCAAAAATGTCGCTGAAAAAAATTAAACGCCAAAGTCGGTTCCCCTGAGCGCCACCTTAAGGTGGCGCTCTGAGTAACTTCCAATAAATCAAATAGCTATAATTTTTTGTTTCTTTTTGGTACGAATTTTTTTGCTGAAGTGCAATCAAGATAAACACCAGACAAGTATTTTTGCAAAGTTTGATAAGTCCAGGAGCATTTTAGCAAATTTTATGACGGCACCAAAATTGAAATTTTGCAAAATTTGACTAAATTTTGAAACAATGTAGCTCAGCGGTGCCTCAATCAAATTTAACAATCAATAGCTTCAATTAAAAAAAATTATCTTGCCGAGGTGCCATTTTTGTCGAATTTTAGTTAGTAGTGACAAATTTTTAGTTATTTTATTTTTTATCGAAAGTGACGTTTTAAAAAGCCTATCATATTAAGCCAAACCATAATAATAACAAATCAAGAAGTTCGGCACCTCCATATACATCTGGTCTAATTGTGTGAAAAGTTTCATTCGGATTGATTTTCGCAGCTGACATTATTCTTCAAAAAATGAACCATATAGCCCAATTTCAGAAACCTGAAGTTTGCCTACACATACGTATTTTCCAAAAAATAGAGCTAATTTTTTAGTACTAAAATCCGTTGAGAAAAGTTTCAAAAGCCATAATGTATTTAACAAAAAATTAAGTTGAAAAATAGCAGATTTTGTGTCAATGTTGCTCAACGTATTTAGGAATTTTTTTTGAAAGGTTTGCCTACACATACGACTGTTTAAAACGTTGCAGCTAATAATTCGCTATACAAAACTGTTTTAAAAAGTACCAAAAGCCATATAGAATTTTTTGGTATATCGATTTAAAGATTTTTTCCCATTGAAAAATTGGTTGAAATTTTAAGTTTAACAAAATTCTACGTTATGCACATCAAATGAAAGCTAATTTAATTTGAAACAACTTTTCTTCTTGAGTTAACCAATGAAAACTTGACTGAAAAATTTTATTGCCCAAATTCGGTTATTCAGAGCGCCACCTTAAGGGGGTAATGTCGTTTTCGTGGTTTTGACATTTCAGTGTAATTTTTGCGCCCACAGAACTCAAGCTAAAAACGGACTACGGCTTCGAAACTTTAACCACATCTTTAGGAAAATATCCCCACCCGTTTTTTTCCTTTTCTAAAAATAGTTTGTAGAGTCGGTGTTATGGGCTTTTGAAAATTTTAGAGAAAAGTCAAATTACGTGATTTTTGCACGAAAATGTCATTTTCTCAACGTAGAAACGACTTATATATATCAAAAAAACGGGTGGGGATATTATGTCAGATGTCAGTGCATAACTGCAAAAAGTTTAGTAGTTGTTGGCTGATCTTGAGTTTCATAACTGTGGCGCAAAAATTAGTCAAAAAAACCGCTGATGGGGTGTAGTCAAATGATTGCAGCAGTAAAATTGCAAAAGATAATCTGCTTTTAAATATAGTTTCTTCTTTAAATAAAATTTCTTCAGACCTCCGCCCCCCCGAAATCGAAGTCTGGGACCGCCAGTGATACGATGTACCTAAAATTGTTATGCTGTTCTATTCTTGTTCATTACTTCGATTCGTTCCTAGAAATTACGTGCATCAATAGCGAAAATCTTAATCCCACTAATAATGAGAAATGTATATTTCGATCCCGATCCATTTTCGCTGCTTAAACGGACACACCCGCTTTGATTTAGAACGTTATAAAATATTATGTAATCAAACAAAACTGACAATTTAATTTTTCGTATATGGTGGATTACAACAACAGCTCGAGTTAGAATATGGTAGTATACTAGTATCCGACAAAATAAGCTGTCCGACGGTAAGGTAAACTTAATATTTTAAAAAATATGTGTCATTGAAATTTTCCGGCACTACTTGTAACTATATATATACCTATTAAGGAAGCTAGAATATGGTTAAGGCTTATATATAAAATATAAACCTAGTTTATACTTTATAGCAGTTATAGACCCGGCTCATTACTCGTACACACCCAGAAAATGAACGGATAGCTTCTGAAGTACCCGTATAGTGGTGCGGGAAAAAAAACCCTACGCGTTTTGCGGGGAAAAAACCCTAGTGCTTCCTGGCCGAACCTTACGACATAGGACCTTTTTGAGTATGTAGGTGGAAAGCGCATCCCAAACTTATATACTTACCACACCAATTTCTGTGCAGTTTTGAGGCCTGTAGCATTTTTTATAAAATTTCAAAATTTTGCATGTTGAAAAATTCCATAGTGACAAAATTTTCCAAATTTTTGACTTGTCATAATTTTTCACAAAACCACTTTTGGCCAACGTTGTTTGGACTTTTCAGGAGAGTTACCTTTCCTCTACACTTCTGAAGCTCAAAAACAGTGATAAACGTTTTGGTTTACCTGTGACAGTTCAAAGTTTCTGCGGGAAAAAAACCCTATTGCGGGGAAAAAACCCTATTTTATTTGGCGACAATTTTTTGCTGAACTCACCCATTGTTGATACAAAAGTTGACTGATCTGGGGTAAGAACATGTGTAGACTTCATTGAAACCGTTTATTTGGCCGCAAAACGTCGTTTTTTGTCGTTTTGGCCCATACCCCGATACCCCGTACGAAACCTGTTTTGGTGATGTTTCACCAAAATTTGGCATTTTTTGGAATATTTAGGCTTTAGCTGCTGCGTACCACCTAAATCCAAGAATGGTAGACGCGGGCGGTGGTTGGTCACCGTTTCTAACATAATAAGTGCAAAAATCTATTTTTAATGCATTTAAATACTAAAAAAATGCATATTTGGGCAGAAGTCATTTCTGCCAAAAAGGGTCGATTTTTGAAGATTTATTGTGAGTCACATGGGTGTCGGAGAAACTGTTGTTTTAGTCCATACTGCAGCCTAAGAGTTGTAGAACACGATGGAATTGAATTCATACTCACTGGTAATAGAAGAGCCGAAAAAAAGTGGTAGGGTTTTTTGATTTTTCCCCACATTATATAATGTTTTTTGGGTTTTTTTGGGTTTTTTTCCCCGGACGTTTCGAGGCTTATTACTCAGAAACGTGTGTAGTTCGAATCCATTTTATTAGTCCAGTTACGCGAAAAATGGCCGTTATAACAGCCGCGAGCATTAATGGATCCGATTTATGTGGAGCGCAGGAGGACCCGAAAAGTTGAAAATAGGTTTTTTCCCCGCACCACTATATATTTCAATGTTCATGAATGGTCGATTACGCATATATCAAAACTTGAAGTCGGTGTATAACAATACTGAAAAACATTGCCAACTATCCTTAATAATCACAATTTGTTTATTTAGTCACAAAATAGGTTTATTTTTGTTTTTAAAACGATTTTAAAGCATTTTGAGCAAGTTTAAACTTTACACGATTAATTTACCAACTTCGAGTTTTTTTCCGACCCTTCGGAAAAAAAAACGGAAAAAAACCGTTTTTTTCCGGGAGTTTTTTTCCGGTGCCCAACCCTGGATTGCTCCCCCTCCAGAATGTTTTGAAGGTAGCTCATGAAGCAAAAATCTGTGGCTCAGGAGCAAAATTGGTGGCTCACGAAGCAAAAACGGCCGGTTGCTCCGCCCCTCCCCCGTCGACAGGTCCTCCCCCAGATTGTGTGGCAAGGCAATAGCTGTAACATCGGTGCTTGACTGCTTGAGGATGTCATTTAACAGCAATCGCATGTTTTAGGCTTCGCTGCTGGCGCATATATAGTTTGTGGCGCTGCCATGATTAATTTAAATCTATGTCCGACTTCATCAGTAAAGCCGTGATTGTAGAACTTTACAGAGGCCCAGCCGGTGAGTGAAACTGCACTTGCATGTGTATAATGACTTAATTTTGACTCCAACTTTCGGCTTGGATAATGCAATGGACTTTTCGGATACGTAATTATAAAAATCCTATTTTTGTGAGTTATGCCAATTCCAAGTGTTTTAAAGCCGAAGTAAAATTTCAGTTTAGATTGTGTTGTTTTTGTTTGCCTCTGCCACGAGTGTTATATAGGTAAAACCGTAAAGCTGTTGATCATGCAAGAGTTAGATTTAGAGCAGTTTATAATTTATAGAGATTTTAATTAAATATGTATGTATATATGGCGATAGTTATTTTGGGCATTCAGAGCGGATCGGGGGCTTCTAGCTTTATATTGAACGATGTATGGCAGAGAATCAATGTCCCCATCAATGTCGTTGAAAATTGTTTCACTGAATGTCGTTATCACTTTTATGGGGTCGTTAGTATTAAGGTATATAATTGTTGAGTTTATTACTGTAATCGGTAGTTAGTTAAGTATAGCAGGCGGGGAAAAAACCCGCATTTTCATATTTCGTAATGTAGCTCATCAGACTATTGACTATACGTTTTCACGGGAAACCAAAAAAATTTGTCGTAGGCCTAACCTTGCTCTAAATGCTGGCACCGGTTTCATTTCGCTATCTCTTACCATTTTTTGGCGGGAAGCCAAAAACTTGCCGGGGAAAAAACCCATTTAGGGGACAAAACCCATGTGGGGGGAAAACCCACCCCATAAATCACCCGAAAAATGTGTTAGCGGCAGTTTTTCAACGCTATGGCACGTATTAGGAGTAGTAGACGCCCCTGATGCCAAAACTATACGCAGATTTGCTATGGGGCCTCAGGTAGACAAGTTTGAAAACGGCCCTTCGCAGCCCATTATAAAATTTTGAATTTTCAGAATTGAAAATAAAACACCTTAACTTCGCCTGAAAACGTTGAAAACAACTAAAAAGTTGCTATTACGTTTCAAATACATGCAAAATCTGCACTTTATGGCTACTTTTTACGCCATCGACCCTCCATGGAGGGTACCGTAAGTGGGTGTGACTGGTCGTGACGGGGATATTTTACTTTCATTCTGCTATTTGGCGTTTATACAAGAGAAATTAACAGGTTATAATTAAAAACATACAAAAAACTGGCAATAGTGCCAGATAATACTACTTTCCGCTCCAAAGGGACCTCAAAATGACAAAGTCCGACTATTGGGCCCGTATTCCAGAATTCGATCAAGAAAGTGTCAGTATGCGCATTTGTGTTAACAATAAACGTTTTTTTGCACTACCATGAGTCTTTTGGAGTGGCTACTAGGTTTTTGGACATCACCAGACCATTTTCAAAAAGTGGGTTTTTCCCCCACCTGGGTTTTTTTACCCCGTCTAATTTCGAGGGACCTGCCACTGCGGTCATGAATAGAGGAAGGGTAGTCCTCTGTAAAAGTGTTTTTAAATTTGAGCTCGCATCTCTTAGTGCTGAGAAATGAGACTCCAAAATTCACCTCCCTTGGAGGCTTGGAGCCATCTCGAGTCAAAAATGGGGGGGTCAAAATTTTTGACTCATAAAAAGTACCAACGAGACCCCGTTTGGATACCGCTTATATACGTTTGCCTACAGGGACTGTACTATACGCTGGCAAATTTTTAGACCTGTACCAGATACCCAAGTTCCGGAACCGGGGTGGGTTTTTTCCCCCAAAAAATGGGGTGGGTTTTTTTCCCCACCCGCTAGAGACAGAAGTAATGCCGGATGAGTGGGGTCCACAGTGTGCGTGTTGACCTTTTTGTCAAACGAACTTGTGGGGCGGAAGGTGCCAGTCATTCCCATCCCCATCCCATTCATCCGATCCCCGACTTTACAGTGGAGTCTGCACGTATGTTTTCAGGTTTCGGCTTCAATGTGGCCGGCGGTTGTGACCGTCCCGCAGTGCCCGATGACTTTGGAGTGTTCGTGTCACGCCTTCGAGACGACGGGCCCGCCGCTGCGTCCGGGCGACTGCATCGTGGCGATAGAATTTTAGCCGTTAGTTTAAAAATATTGCTTGTCCGCTTCATTCAGCAAGCTGCGTTTTCCTGTTCGGCTACAACAATTGTGCTGGTTGTTTACGTTTCTGGGGCAATAATTATGGGTTTATGGACCATAGATAATTTAGAGTCTTCCGGTTAAATGTGATTTAACAGATTTTAATATTTTGTAGTGGACGGTGGTAGTTTGTTTTAGGTGAACGGCATCAGCTTGCACAACGTGAAGCACGTGGAAGTGGTGGACTTGTTTCGGCGCATCAGAGGCCGGGCGGTGCTGGAGATCGAATCCGACGTCGGCGGCAAAATGGCTAGGGTATATTAAGTTCCCCGATAAAATCTTGTTTGCCGAACAAAATAGAATTTTTATGTTTTTTAACCATAGATTATTATATATTTCTTATAGGGATGCCAAGGTGATATTGCTGATTCGCTAGGTATGTATCAGTGGCGGATCCAGGATAAAATTTCGGGGGGGGGGGACGCGGCGAAAGTTTTTTTTAATTTTTAGTTTTTTTAGTTTCTTTCTTTTTAAGTTACTTCACGAAGAAAAATTTTTTGGTCATATTACAAAACATCTCAGTAGCGTAGTCAGAAAAGATTTTCGGCTGGGAAATGGCTTTTCGATTTTGTGAGATCTGTAAAAATGCACATGTCTGCAATTTTAACTGCCAAAAACGACACAAACTCGCATATTTCGTTCAAAAACAATGCAAATTTTAGACCAGAGAAGCATATAAAGTGAAACTGAGGCTCAAAATACTGGAAATTACATATCCGACAGTCCGGGGAGATTCTAGAAGCTGTTAGTCACGGTTTATAGTCCTTGTCCCTATCATTTTGTCCTTGAGCAATTCCAAGAAAATGGTTTGGTCAAACAAGCTACATCTTTGCATGTATAAAATTGGGGTCACTTGCGAATCATATGCAAAAAATTAGCCGAAATGCTTGTGCCAGTCACAGCAGCTAACCAAGCTTTGTCGTCCCTGTCTGTGTTCATAAGGACAAGTATGAACCGGTCTTTAATGTGCTGCGCGGTCGCGTGTACCAATAGCTAAATTATTTGAATATGCTCATTCGCAACAGCATTCACACGTAACAGTAAGCAATTTCGAAATTTCATGAATCTGATTACGGAAAAAAATTTCTCGCAAATTTCGGCTGTTTAAACAAGTAACCCTTGCACCTACACGTGCATTTTCTTAACATCGAAACAAAGCGGAAAAGCTGAATAGAAATTGATAAAGCGTGAAACTTACTGAATACTCACTAATTACTTTATTCAACGTTTAAATATTTAAAGTATAAATTTCTTGTCCTAACTAATGGGTGTTTTTTGACTTTCTATATTCAATGTCAAACACTTCATTTGGCCAAAGTTCGGGTTCGGGTGGTTCGGGTACGAATGGTTCGGGTTCGGGCACGTTCCGAAAAAAATCCCAACACTAGCTGTGAGACATGCAAATGCAGCATAATGTACTCGTGTATACATGCATAGGCTTTTACGAAAGACAATAACAAAGAATAGTATATAAGCCACAAAGTTGCAGGGGTCTGGGTAATAGGGGAAATTTTTGATTTTTAGGCCAAATTTGGTCAATTGGAGACGTATCGGAATTTTTTTTGGCCGGGAACAAAAAACCAAAGGAGGACCCTTGTGTAAAATTTCACTTGGGGAAAAATTTCGGGGTATGTAATATCACAAATCCGCTGGATCCGCCCCTGGTATGTATATATCACAAAAAACTAGGGATGGGACCGAAAAAAATTTCACCGAATACCAAATATTCGGTTTTTCGTTTTCTGCCGAAAACCGAATACCGAATAGTTGTCAAGCATAAGTTGTAGCGAATGTTTCTCAGGTTTTGAAAATGCAGAATATTAAAATACAACGCATAAATAAATATACAGTATATAAGCATTTTGCAAACATTTGATTTTAATTATTTATGCAAAATGTATCGAAGAATAAGTCGATACTATAGAATCGAAGAATACTACTATGCATACATGTACACGGGGTCTCGGTCTGGGGGGGGGGCTTGTCCCGGAATTTTCGACATTTTAAGGGGGCTTGTCCTGATTTTTTGTCCCAAAAACGCAAAAATTTCCAAATTTTGCCTAAAAATGGGAAATTTTTTGCGAAATTCCCATTTTTTAGTGATTTTTTCGCTTTTTACTCATTTTTGAAGCATTTTAGGGCGATCTGAGCCGATTTTGGAATTTCAAGGAGGGGGGCTTGTCCCGACGGGTCAAATCTGAGGGGGGCTTGTCCCGGAATTTCAAATCTGGGGGGGTTTGCCCCCCCCGCCCCCCCACCCCCCAAGGACATCTGTGCTACTATGGACAGATGCACAATAAACACCAGCAAAAAACTACACAACTTCAGCGACCTCTGACCGCAGTATAATGAGGTATGTACATAGGCATACATGTACACGTGGTCTCGGTCTGGGGGCTTGTCCTGACGTTTCGGGGGCTTGAACTGACAAAAACGCAAGAATTTTCCAATTTTTGCTTTAAAAATGGGAATTTTTTGAAAAACTGATATTTTGAGATATTTTTTAGCTTAGAGAGTGTTCTAGCTTTTTTTTCAGCACCAAGGAGGGGGCCTGTCCCGATGGGTCAAAATGTGAGGGGGGCTTGTCCCGGACTCTCAAATCTGGGGGGGAGCTACCACCCCCCCCCCAGACCCCCATGTACATCTGTGTACACAGGGTTTGTCCCTTTTCACCCCGGCAGTCCCAGGATCTTGGGTTGTTTTAGGGATGAAGTGGGACAGTTTTTAAACTGCTTGTAAATTTTCAGAGTCCATGAAAAACTTTCAAAAAATGAAGGCTCAAGGTGCGATAAGACGCCGCACATTATTGGTGTCAGAATCTAGTCTTGAAAGCAAAAAAACTTTTAAGCATCTATGAAAAATTAAGTATTTGCATTGGCTGATATACAGCTTTTTTCCTGCCGCCACCTCAGTGGCGGCAGGACTTTATATTGCTTTTCGTTTTCTAATTACATGTGAGCATTGTTCTGCATCAAAATACAATTAAAGTATCGGGTTATATAGTAAGCATAGGCCTTTGTTAAACTTTGAATAGAAGTTGTGAAATGTGTTGACTTAAGTTTTGAAATGTTTTGACTTACTTTGATTAGTCGTTTTTTGCCGAAAAGTGCCCATCTGGGGAGGGGGGCACGACGAGGTTTTTTTCACTAATAATTTACTAATGGTTCCGTTTTGTAATTTAATGCTTTTTACAAATTAAACTACAATGTTCGAGAAATAATCAAATAATAATAAATTAATTAGAATAATTATTACGTTGCTAGTGCGAGCCTAGCCCCTTATTCTCTAAAGCGGCTTAAGTAAGTGTGAAGTAAGAGAGCCCCGTTAGAGTATTTAAAGGGTTTTACAGAAGCTCAGCGTTGGGCCAGTGGCTCGAATGGTAGAGCACTGGTCTGCAAATCCAGTGATGGGTGGTTCGAATCCCCTTTGGGTCATTCCAATGAAGATGCTCTCATTCTTCTAGTAAGAACCCCCTTGCTGTCTTGAAAGGATCCCCTTGCTGTCTTCAACGAACCTCCTTGCTGTCTTGACTTGGCGAGACGTTCGAGAACTAATCAATTAATTGTAAATTTGATAAAATAAGTAATTAAATTGCACGTTAGAGTGTAAACCTAGCCCCCTCATTCTCTAAAGCGGCATTGTATAGTGAAGTAAAACAGGCTTATTATAGTACTTAAGGTGATTTACGAAAGTGCAGATAACAATCACAATGCAAACAACAATTACTCAGCATTGGCCCAGTAGCTCAAATGATAGAGCACTCGTCTGTAAATTCAGTGATAGGTGGTTCGAATCCCCCTTGGGTCATTCCGATGAAGATGCACAGTAAGAATTCCCTGCCTGTCTTGAAAGAAACCCCTTGCTGGCATGACATGGCGAGGCTAGCTGGCATGGTGAACCTAGCTCCCTCATTCTCGAAAGCGGCATTGCATAAGTAAGTGTGAATTAAGATGGGCCCCGATAGAGTACTTAAAGCGTTAAACAAAAGCTCAGCATTGGTCTACAGATCAAAAGATGGGTGGTTCGAATACCCCTTGAGTCGTTCTGATGAAAATGCTGTCTTTCTTCTAGTAAGAACCCCTTTGGTGTCCTGGCATAGCGACACGTACATAAGTATTATATATAGGTAATATCTAAGCTTCTATTTAAAACTATTGTTACTGTTCGGCGCGATCGTTAAGTTTGTATTGTAGTGACATCATCGTCCCTGCTATGTTTCTGTTCACGCACAACAATTGTTTAGAATCTGTTGTTTAGAGTTGTTTGGTGATTAATGTAGTATGTAGATATAATACCAAACCTTTAACTAGCATTTGTCAGTTTTTTACCTACAGTGTTTGCATGATTGAAAGTTGATGCATATTATGCAGGCAAATCATAAAAAAATTGTTTTTTCATTTAGAGTTGAGAATATAAAATTTCATTTTTAAATTTGCAATCGCCTAAAATTGCCGGAAAAATGTGGAAAAATGAGGAAAATCAAAAAATTTAGAAAGAAACCTTAAATTGAGATATCGTATTAATATACATAGCAGGAGGGTTCAAAGTTACAGGCATTACAGGCATGAATCTTTATTGAAGTTTGTAAAAACTGTCGGGGAATAATTGTATGTGTTCAGGAATTTGTTGGCGGCAGGATTAAACTTTGCAAAAGTTCGTAATGTGTCAAAAGCATAAATTTACTCTAAAAGTTTGCATGAAAATCCTGCTTGTTGTTTTTTGGGTACATTTCAGTGTAGTGAGTGCTGATTGCAGTATTGATAAATTTAGTTCTAATTCTAAACGTTCATTGATTTGGAATTGAATTGATTTCCTAATTATTCGGTATTCGGCCGAAAATTTACTTTTTGGTACCGAATACCGAATACCCGGCCGAAATCCGGATTTTCGGTCCATCCCTACAAAAAACGGTTAGAAACACATGGCATTGGCACTGCAGTACAGCGGGCACCCCTTCTCAATCCTCCACCCCCCTTGGATTGCCGAAAAAATGATTCAAAATTGAGTACGAAACGCGAAAAATTGCGAAAATTTTCCTGCTATGGCCAAAAAAGTAACCCAACAATTAGTGTCAAATCGAAAAAATGTGAAATCAATCAAAGTCAGGACATCCCCTCTCTTTGCAGGGGGTCGGGCACCCCCACCGCGTCGATTGCTTCCGTGCATATATATATAATATAATATATATATATATATATATATATATATATATATATATATATATATATATATATATATATAATATAATGGTTTCAGTTGTTGTCGCTGAGCAGCAGTCGTTCGGACACGGCCTCGGAGTGCAGCGGGGCAGACGACGGCTATCTGTTATACAGTCCGCGCCGGCCCGCCGCCAGACGCACCTCAGGCGCCAGCCAGTCTGGGGAGACCGTGGGAACGCCGCCGCCCCGGGACGTGTCCATGTCCAGCCTCGCCTCAGTCGCCAGTCTGTCTGAGAGCGCCCAAACCCCCTCCCGGCCGGGATCGCGGCGCTGGCCCCGCCCGCCCTCCCCGCTCAGCGAGACTCTGGCAACTGTGCTTGGCACTCTTGCAGTCGTGGCCTTGGGCTTTCTAGTCTATCGGCGATATTCCCACGGCCCCTGAGCCTGAGTTCCGGTTCATACTTGTCCTTGTCATGGTCGTTTTGTCCTTGAGCGTTTCCAAGAAAACTGTCTGGCCAAATATGCTAACTTTTCGCATGAATAAAGTATGGGTCACTTGCAGATCATATGCAAAAAAATGCCGAAACAAACGCTTGTGTCATTTCTTCAGAGCAGCCGACCAAAATTTATTCTTGTCCCCGTCCACGTGTCCTTAAGGACAAGTATGAACCGGGCTTGAAGGTTTACAATGATTCTATTGTAATTAGAGTTGATTTCAAGGATCCATTCATCAATTCTACGCATTGTTTTTCAATAAAAAGCTACTATCGATCCTAAAAGGCATTGATTGATATATTTTAATTTTGTGCTGCAAAAATTGATACTAGTTTGACTAAACGATTGTTTACACGTGCTTTAATATTTTAGTTATCCAAATTTCGTTCTCAGCACTTTTTTTTAAGTGACAAATTTCGTACGTATTAGTAGTTGCACAACCGTATAAATAAAGGGTGTGTTTTACAAACGCTATATAATCAACCCCCATTACAACTGACACCAAAATTTGATTTTAACGTGGGCAGAAAACTGCTATTGGTTCTAAAATTGAAGTTTTTATAGATCTTCTTTATAGTTCTACCACCATCTTCGGTTCTGGTTCCGGTGTCAATCGAACTGTTCCGAACGGTAGGTGGGACTGAAAATAAATAGCTATCATCTTAGTTATGTGAACGTTGTGACTGCATGTAATGCGGCAAATCTGACCAAAAGTTGCTGAACCCTGAGACACGCAGAAACACGCGATTTCATGACGAAAAGAACGAATTGCAAGCATCAAAAGTATAGCGTGTAGTCACAAAAATTACGTTACCTGTTTTGTCCCAGGTTCGGCAATTTTTGCTGAGTCTATTCAAATAATATACTCTTTTTTGTCAATCCTGTCAGTAAACCATAGATCGAAAGCCTTGAGGTATTATACCAAGAGTACATAATAGCGTCTCACTCTATATAGAAGAAGAGTGAGACACTCTCCTGCCTGCCTTTGTTCTAGCACAGGCAGATGCGCTGGTCGTTTTTAGGCTACATGTTGAGATTTAGTGCAGCATGTGGCTGTCCAATTAGAAGCGAGCTCCTATGCTCTGATTGGCAGACGCCTGTGCACGTGCTCCAATCATAAAACGGGATAGGGATAAAAGGTGAATAACTCATTATTCATTTATAGTCTGCTTGCAAAAACATTAAAAAAGGTTTGCAAATAGCTTTGGGGATATTTTGGCAAACTTTCAACGAAATTGATGGAGAAACTTTTAAGAAATGGAGATAAGTTTATATCTCAAAAGTTTCTCAATCAATTCCGCTGAAAGTTTACCAAAATATCCATAAAGGTATTTGCGAACCTTTTTAATGTTTTTGCCAGCAGACTATTAATGAATAATGAGTAGAGTTGTGCCACTAGCAAATTTTCCGGGCCGGGCCCGGACCGTGCCGAATAGTGGGCTTCCGGGCCGGACCCGGCCCGCGGCCCGCGGGCCGGCACAGACGTTATCAACTGAGAAAATGCATTGTGTGTGCGTCTGAGTGTAGTATAAGTGCCTGCGCACTTGTAAAAATCACATATGCAATGCAGTCATTGTTCATACGTTGCTGAAGCTCGAGACGGCCCTGGGCTTGCAGATTTCTAGGCCCGGCGGGCCGCGCGGCCCGGGGCCCGGAATTTTACGGGCCGGGCCCATTTCTAAAAAATCTCGTCGGGCCGCTACAGGCCTGGACAGAACTCTCAAAATGAGTTATTAACCTTTTATCTCTATCTCGTTGTATGATTGGAGCACGTTCACAGGCGTCTGACCAATCAGAGAATAGGAGCTTGCTTCTGATTGGCCAGCCACATGTTGCACATAACGGCAACATGTAGCCAGAAAACGACCTGCGCATCTACCTGTGCTAGAACACAGGCAGGCTGGAGAGAGTGTCTCACTCTTTTTCTATATAGAGTGACACGCTATTATGTACTCTTGGTAACAATGTTTGTGCACAGGCAGACAGGCAGTTATATTTATGTACCGACCGCTTTGATGTGTTTCACATGATTGGCAGTAGGTGTTTTCTTGTCTTTGGCTCATTCTGATTGTATGCTCATGTCATCTATGCAGTGACCGATCATTTTTGTATTGTATTGTAATTTAATTTAGATAGTAAATTATTTTTTCGATGACTTTTCTTGTAGCAGTTTAGGTGTGGGAGCATTAAGTTGAAAGTGATTAGCATACGTGGGCAAATAGCAAATTTTGAGGGGTGTAGAGTAACTTTTCCGAATATTTCCCGTTCGTGAGTCTGTTTTCAAGTTGGCACTTGAAACATTCTGAGGGGGGGTTGTGAAAACACACCTATATATGGTGATTAGCCTAACATCCTACCTTGGTCGAATGTGACCGGCCGGTCAGAAACACTAGAAAAACTTAAATCACCGCTCCGTTGCCAACTCTTCAATCCAATGTAAACAGTTTTCAGCAGTAAAACAAACTTATGCTTTCCGGCATCCACGTTTTGTATACATTAACTTTGCGAGTCATCCGCTAAAACCTTTTTTGCTGATATGATGAAAGTTATGTAGGAGAGAAGGGAAGGTATTAGTGCAGCTGAAATAGAATAGGATCAAGTATCAGGTCGTCTAGTGTTCAAAATTGTGGAACTACCACACTGGTTACAAAGGTTTTGTAATCACTAATCTTTTCAACGCGTAAATGTTTGCTTCGTTGCAGTGCGTTGACTTTTGAGGTGTCTGACGATGGGTGTATTTCACGGAGGTGGTTTTGTAAAATCATGGTTTTACGTACGTTTTTGTTTAATAAGAACAATTTCAATGCGAAATATTGCCTGATTCGATACACATTTCGTAGATTTTCTTCAACCGTGGTTTTAGCTCATTTCAGAGAACAAAGACCTGCAGGTTTTTAATTAACCATGGTTTTATAAAACCACCTTTGTGAAACCTTCCCTTGTGTTTCAAGTGCATTTCTTTGAATCTCACGATAATGCCGAATACCATCAAAGTAGCTGCCGCCTATTACCCTCCATATGTGATGGATTGTTTCGATAAGTTTCCGGGAAGTTGCAAAAATCCTGGCTTTACAATTGTGGCCCTTTATTGCATGCTGTCGGCCAACGGTTTCCACATTGAATGGGTCAGAGCAGACAACTACAACTATA
>JASANF010011650.1:0-11425 GCA_030248245.1 Trissonchulus sp. WLG1_4 | reverse complement strand
GGTTAAAACCGGAATCATAAATAAAGCTGCACTTTTGAATATTTTTGTCGAAAAATGTAATTAATTTATTGTCTATGCAAAAAGAAACAATAACAATTGATATGTGAGCTCAGGTTAACGATGCATATTTCGCCTATTTTATAGTTTGAAAAGGTGTAACATAAACTTGCTCAAAATACTTTAAAATCGTTTTAAAAAACTAAGGATATTGTGAATAATTAAGGATAGTTGGCAAAGGATTGTTATTTGTTATACACTGACTTCAAGTTTTGATATTTGCGTAATCGACCATTCGTGAACATTGAATTATACGGTTACTTCAGAAGCTATCCGTTCCTTTTCTGGGTGTGTACGAGTAAAGAGTCGGGTCTATAACTGCTCTAAACTAGGTTTATTTTTTATATATAACCCTAAACCATATTCCAGGTTCCATAATAGGTAGAAGAAGCATATTTACTCACCAAAATAAACAAATAAGCTGTTAACACACGCAAAAAAACAAATAGAACAAGCAGGCCCCAAAAGGGGGCAAGGTTCCTTCGCCGAGTGCAAAGTCTGCTTATGTTACCCAAAATATTTCAGCGTTACCTTTGTTTTTATGTATTTCCATGTATAGAAAGCACTAAACCTGTGTAAATACTTGATTTAGTTTCAGTGGTTAATTAGGTGCTGAATTCAACAAATTGGTCGAAAACACATGTCCTAGTTGCCAAAAATTTCTTATTGCATGCTTTGACAAGGAAATTTCCTGTCAAACAAAACAGTTTCTGCGGACAAAAGTTGCGTAAATTTTTTGCAAAAAAAACATGGGGGGGTCGAACCCGTGACGTAGTCTGTAACAACTTTCGTTTCTAGCGCTTTTGACCACTCGACCACTCCACTTCGATGAGTAGCAATGTTTGGTTATTACTATGTAAAAAGAAAGAAAGAAAACAGCCAGCAGTCTAGACCTTCACGTGATTAGCATGTGTATGCAGTCTGAAAATTTACAATACACTAAAATTTTAAATCACGAAATTCTAGCAAATGACAGCTAAATATATGTGCAAAAGTGTTGTTGACTATTATTTCATGAAAATTTGTAAAAAAAGACTTGTCTTTGAAAAAAAGAGCTGTCGGTTCCCATATATACTGATTTTACATGTTAATCATATGCGCTGAACAACATGTGGCTGTACATTTACACTACGCAGAGTTGATTTCAAAACAATAGTTCCTTCTCTAGAAGGAACAAAAAGTTACAAAACAGTTGAAGCTATTATCAAACTAAACGCATACATATCAATAATGTAGCAAAATATATGGGTGAGAAGGGTGTCACGTGGCCATTTGTGGCCTTTTAACACAGGAAGAAAGTGTTTTAATGTTTTTAACATGTTTTTTGCACTTTCGATTAACACGCTTTTAACATGTTTTTATGTAACTAACATGTTATTAACATGGTTTTAACATCTTTTAACATGTTTTTTGAATAGTGCTAAAAACATGTTAAAAACTTTTAACATCATTTTAACATGTTTTTCGCATAAAATTCACTCAAAATTAACATGATTTTAACATATGTTAAAAACATGCTAAAAGTATGATAAAAAGTTTAGCATGATTTTAACATGTTTTTTGCATCTTTTTCGCATATTCTAAAAAGATACGAAAAAGATGTTAAATCTATGAAAGAAAGAAAAAGAAAGAAAAATATATATATTTACTTTGAAAAGTCAGCAAACATACAAATTGTGTCATATACACTGTTAGTTTAAGCATAGTTAACAAATCAGCAAAACTTTCACACGAGTAAAAAGAAGAAGTGTATATATACGTTAAGCAACATTCTAAATCTTTTCAAAGTAGGGCGGGGAGGGCCACTGCTGGTCATCTTACACCCCGTCCTTTTAGAAACACAGACAGATCGACCTTTTTTAGCTTATTTTTGAAGCAATGAACTGACTCAGCAGAAACTACAGATTCTGGGAGCGAATTCCAAATTTTAACCACTCGCCATGAAAAAAAGCTTTTTGTGGACTCAAGTCGAGGAATTGTTTTAGACTTAATACGTAGGGAGTGGTTAAATCGAGTAATTGAAAACCTCGAGTAATTGAAAAACCAACCAGCGTAAAAAACTTGTTACAATCGAATGAAAAAAGTCCATTAACAAGCTTATAACAAAATACAAGATTGTTAACCAATCTTCTGTGCTCGAGACTAGTCATACCCAGCCTAGATAGTCGCTCGGGGTATGGCAAATGCGCTAAACCTGGAACTCGTTTAGAAAAGGACCGTAATACATACTGTACTCAACTCGATCAATATCTTGCAGTAAGCAAGGCGACCATGCAGGTGTATTTGGCTCTTATTCCCCTGTCGGAAAAATTTTCGATACTTCTTGTTCAAATTAAAATAATCTCCACTTTTTTCTGAAACTCCTGCTACCTACTTTATGACTTAGTGGTCTTGTATATATTTGCAATTCAAATTTTTGTGTTAGATAGAATTGAAAAAACGTGCATTTTAATCCATTACAAAAAATGGAAAAGTCCCCGATTTTTTTATGTGTACGCCACTGCAAATATGTGTCGTTTGTGGCTTAAAAGTTGCACTTAGGTGCAATTATAATTCATTTCCAAAAATCGAAATGCCATTTCCCAACAAAAAATTTTTTCGCAGAAAAATCTTCACATCCTCCTGAAATCCTACATTGGCTTCCACTATAGCAAAATGTGGCATGTATACAGCCCTGCGCGTAAAAAAGCTCCCTGTTCGTCGGCGTACGACGAGCTTCATGCTTCGCGAAAAGTGACGGACGGTGGCCGGAAAGTGACGCACAAACAATTTTCAATTTTTCACTTTTTTACATTGAAATGTGTTTTGGAGCACTTTTTGAAAAATTTTGTTGTCACTTTCCGGCCAACCTTGTCACCTTTCCGGCCACAATTATGCACACAAAATTTTTTGAATAAAAAAACCCTGGCCAAGCCTAATCAGAAACATAAAAAGGGGGCTAACAATAGGAATGTAACCTGTCCTAGTATAATGGGACATCGGAATCTTGTGACTGGGGTAGGCGACACGGGACCGCCAGTAAAACCAGGCCTCCTGCTCCTCCCGCGTGAACCTCGGATTACTTGGTGGCCCCCCACAGCCAGGCGAACATACACATATACACATAATTTTGTAAAGAAGCAACGCCTGCTGGCAAGCCACGGGTAATCCTCTTGGCCTTCTCAGGCTGAGGACAGCTTGAGTCGTTTCCGAGCGACACGGCAGCTGTGAGGGCGGTAAAAAAAAAAAGAAGTCTTAAATTTCGGCTTTTGAAAGTGCGATAAAAAATTCCGAGTAATCGTAAGGCCTTTTTAGTTACACTAACGCAATACCTCGATGGCTTTTGATCTTTCGATAACAAAAGTCCTAAGTCACTATGCTATGCTAAAAGTTTTAGCATAAATTTGACATGTTTTTAACACATGTTAAAAATATGTTAAGTTTGTGTAAATTTAATGCGAAAGAAAGAATTTAATTAAAATAAAATTTAATTAAATAAAGAAATTTAATCAAAAGAAGCTTACTTGTGAACACCTATGTTATTTGTACAGGTATATATACTACATAATCTTTGTCAAAAAAAGGAAAATAAGGGGCAAAAGATCATGACTGAACGAAAGTGTTAGTTAGTCGAAAGGATAGTTCAGAAATGACTCAAAACTTAACTTTTCAATTTTTGACTTGAAACTTTCAACTGAGTTGCTAGTAATATCATCACTGAGCGAGTTCCAGACAGGAACTATCCTGCTAGTGAAAAAATATTTTCTACAGTCCAGTCTAAATTTTGGAAGCTCTAGTTTTAGGCAATTCTCTCTTGTTGTTCCAACGGATGAGAACCTGAAAAAAATCAGCAAAATTTTAATTTATATATCCAAATATCAATTACTGAATCACACAACTAAATCAGACATTAATCTTCTTTTATCGAGAGTATCTAGTTGCATAATTTTTAATGGATTTTTATACGTTTCTAACCTTAGTGGAAAACGCTTTGTAAATCTGCGTTGTTGTACACTTTCCAGCAATACTATATCTTTTTTTAACCATGGCGACCACGCTTCTGAAGCATATTCCAGTTTGGAGCGCACAGAACATTTGTACAAATTTAAGGTGGCGCTCCTGAAATGTGACTTTTCAAAAAAACGGCAGTTTGGGGCCAATTTCAGATACACAATGGCAAGCTGGTGTAAAAATTTGCCTAAATACAAAAAATGAAGTTGATTGATACAAATTAGCATTCACTGTAGACCAAACGTGAGTGGAATTTCGGCTTGCGATTTTTCTTCGCAAGTAAGTAGCTGTTGCACAATCAATAGCTCATTTTGCTCGCCTCAACGTGATCGAGCGGTCGCAAAAAGTCATTTTTAATGAATATGATATATCGAAAAACACTAAAACCGCGATTTTTGAAAAAGATAATTTTGGCTAAATTTTTTAGATGCTATCGATTTGCCAAAAATCAAATTTTGCGACCGCTCGAAGATGACAAGGTGCATTTATGTGCCAAATTTTAACTTTTTTCGTTGAGCCAATTTTTTTAAAATCCCAAGCCGAAAATTTGCGGTTGTATTCACACGCACTATATTTCTGTCTCATGCAGAAAGTATTGCGTTAGTTCACAAAAAAATTATACCACACTCAATAAAACACCAAAAATTTTTACTTACGTGTCAGTAAAACACAACTGCTAGTGTTTTTCAGCCTTTCAAATTCATTACATACGTGTAAATGCACTGGCTTGCGAAGGCATTTCCGTGAAAATCTATTTTTTTGACGAAATTTGCTCAAAAATGTTCAAAAAAATTTTTATGTGATATGTACATCAAATTGAAAGAAATTCACTTCTGATCAACTTTTGTTCTTACGATGCATGTTTATTTTTGCGCGTTTTCAAAATGATGGCCAAAACTTACATTTCAGGAGTGCCACCGTCTGTCTGAGAAACTGTCTTTCTCGCGACTGAAAACCTAAAGAATCAAATTTATAGTTTGAACAAATGATTTGACAATTTGCTGAATGTGATGACTGGGTTTCAGATCTTTATGAACCCAAACACCCAAGTCTTTTATAAAAACAGTTGTTTGAAAATTGGTTGAGTTTATGGATATTGGGGTTCTAGGGTTTCCATAACCTAGATGTAATAAGAAACATTTGTGGAAAGCAATTTTTAATTGCATTTTGTTTGCCCACGAGAAAATCCGCTGAATATCTTCAGAAAATGAGGCAGTATAATTTTTTTTGGAAAAAGAGAAATATATTTTAGCATCATCAGCATATAAAAAGATATTTGAATGTTTAAGTACACTTGGTAAATCATTTATATACAGTACATTGCAAAAAAAAAGTTTCCAATTCGTTAGTTCCAGTTCGTCAGTTTTTTTTCGAAATTTCTCACACATGCGAAATAGTGCAGTTTTTTGAACGTAACTTTGCGAAAAATTCATTATCTTAGTCCTTTTTGATAACGAAGGTTTGTTACCAAAACGTTATTTGAAAGCTCATCTTTTAAGACAAAACTCGGTCCTTTTGGACTAGCCTTCGTCTTTTTTGGTAACGAAGCTTTGTCTTTTTGGACAAACGTTCGTCTTTTTGGAACAAGCTTCGTCTTTTAAGACAAAACTTGGTCCTTTTGAACAAACCTTCGTCTTTTTTTGGTGACGAAGCTTTGTCTTTTTGGACAAACGTTCGTCTTTTTGGACCAAGCTTCGTCTTTTAGGACAAACCTTGGTCCTTTTGGACGAAGCTTCGTCTTTTTTTGGTGACGAAGCTTTGTCTTTTTGGACAAACGTTCGTCTTTTTGGACCAAGCTTCGTCTTTTAGGACAAACCTTGGTCCTTTTGGACGAAGCTTCGTCTTTTTCTGGTGACGAAGCTTTGTCTTTTTGGACAAACGTTCGTCTTTTTGGACCAAACTTTGTCTTTTAGGACAAACCTTGGTCCTTTTGGACGAAGCTTCGTCTTTTTCTGGTAACGAATGTTCGTTACCAGTAACGAATTGGAAACTTTTTTTTGCAATGTACTGTAAATTAAAATTAAAAATAAAAATGGACCCAAAATAGAACCTTGTGGGACACCTGATAAAACAGGAAGTTCACTCAAGAACATGTTACCAATTTTTACATATTGAAATCTGTTTTCAAGATAATTTTTAACCCATGCAACTAGTTTACTTCCAAAGTTATGGGCGTGCAAAATTTCAATAAGTGTAGCTTGCTACACAGAATCAAAGGCTTTTGCTGTATCAATATACAGCACATCTACACATTTTCCTCGATCAATTTCAGCAGTTGACTTATTCAAACAAGTTAACAGTTGGGTAGTACATAGTAGATCTTTTACTTAAGAAACCATGCTGAGAATTAGAAAGTAATTAATTATTATCAATGGTAAATTTTAACATACTAATCCTTGATAATGCTTTCCATTATTTTTACCACTTCGGAAGTAAGACTAATTGGTCTGTAACTTTTGACACCACTTCGAGAGCCTTTTTTGTAGATGGGTATAACGACTGCAGAATTCCATAGTTTTGGTAAATTTCCGGTTTCATAAGATACTGTAAAAATTGAAGAAAGCGGATAGCATAATTCAAGGCAAAAAGTTATTAAAAAATTTAAGGAATATTATCGGAACCAGCACACGATTTTCTTGGCAACAGTTTTAGAAAGAAATAAACAGTTTCTGGTGTAAAAATAAGCTCAGGAAAGACTGAATTAGTCACTTTAGGCTCGTTTAAGGATTCCATCATCAATAACAAAAACAGAGCTAAAAAATTCATTGAAAAGGTTTGCTTTCGTTTTATCATCATTTATCAATCAGCAGGAATTTTAACATCAGGAATAGCACTTTTGTCACTCAATTTATTCCGTATAAATTTCCAAAAATGAGAAACACTTGATGTCAAAACTTTTTGCTCAGCATTAAATACATCTTGCCGTTTAGATTTCTTGCAAGTTTTGCAAGCTTGTGCCATTGTTCATAATAATCACAGATGTACATGGGGGTCTGGGGGGGGGCAAGCCCCCCCCCAGATTTGAGATTCAAGGACAAGCCCCCCTTCAGATTCGACCCACCGGGACAAGCGGTCAGACTGAAGCGGGGGGGGGGAATTATTTTCGATTCTAATTCGCTTCCTGTTCCCTCCCCATCTTTTAATAAAAATATGAAACCCCCATCGTCAGCCATGCCCCATATCTGATCTCTAGTTCCAAAAATAGCTGTTACCCCTTTAAAAATCTGAAGTGAAATTATTGGTGTTAAAACCCTTAGGGGTCGAATAAGTCAGAAAAACGGCATTTTTTCGCTAATGATCCGGTTCCGGAGTCCCCTTGTATCCCCCAAACCTAGGTGGGGTCAAAATTGAACGCTCTTTTCAATAGGTTAGGTAAAAGTTTGTAGGATGTAAGCTTTAGCTGAAAATAAAACTTTGTCCAAAAATAAAACTTTACATGAAATTTTTTTCGCAAAATTGAATTTAGTCAAAAATACTGACTCAAATTAAAACCTGCTGCTACCATTGAAAGAGTAACTTCTAAGCCACTAAATGCTGAAAAAATTTTGTAAATCGGTTCAGGCTTTGAAAAGTTACAGAACTTTTTCTGAAGCCACCAGGACCAGGCCGATCGAAGCGTTACAGCACAAGTACGGTTCCGTAAAAATTCAGGGCTATAGCTGCGAATTTCTTTAAAATATAAAGCTAGTTAGGGTTTGTTAGTGTGGTAAAGTTATTCCTGACGCTACTTAGTAGGTTTTTTTTGAATTTGGACTTAGGCTTAGGCTTAAAGCTTAGGCTGAGGCTTAGTGCTTAGGTTTAGTGCTTCGGTTTAGTGCTTAGGCTAAGGCTTAGTGCTTAGGCTAAGGCTTAGTAGGTGGATCAGCAAATGTTAGTCTTAGTTGTTTGCATCAAATAAAAGTACCCTTGCTACTGTTGAATTATAAATAAAGCTGCACTTTTAAACCGAACTTGACTGTCAGTGCCAGCTTGGTGCTGAGCATCAGTGACGTTTTCAGATCGTATTTATGACATTCGATTTCATTAAGAATAGCCACTTATGATGACTAATGATGCGTATTTTTTTAGAAAAATGTAATCAGTTTATTGTCTATGCAAAAAGAAACGGAAACTTTTGATATGTAAGCTCAATTTAACTATGCATATTTTGCCTCTTTTTTTAGTTGGCAAAATTAAGATTTTTAGTATAAATGAGCTAAATATGTTGCAAACAAAGCTGTATTAAGTGTATTATTATGTGTTACTTTATGACAATCAAACGTCAGGCTGATATTACGACTGTATTGGTCATAATTTTCGATGATTAGCCCCAGTATGTAGAAAAACGATGATTTTCGACAAAAATTGAATTTTTTCGAAAAGGTATAAATCAACGTTTTTTCGCTTGAAAAGTGCTAAAAAGGAACTCAGCGCATGCGAAAACCTATAAAAACTTGTTTTCACGGTGAAAAAATATCAGTTTGAATTCCCCCCCCCCGCCTCAGTTGCACCGGGACAAGCCCCCCTCCTTGATTCTGAAAGAAAAATGCCCGGCCACTCAAAAAATTGCCCCAGATAGCCGTAAAATGCTTCGGAATTGAGCAAAAAGCGCAAAAATGGCTAAAATCAGGCGAATTTTGCCCAAAATTTGCCTTTTTTTGGCAAAAATTTGAAATTTTTGCGATTTTGTCCGCTCAAGCCAACAAAACGTCGGGACAAGCCCCCCTAAAATTTCGAAAATTCCGGGACAAGCCCCCGACAGACCGAGACCCTGTGTACATGTATGATAATAATAATTACTTTGTGTTTTTTACATTTTTTTAACATAGCTTGTTTAGAATGCAAATTTTGTGTTTCAACCGACCAACATGACATATATTTGCCGCGAAATTCGCATACTGATACAAACTAAGCTATTGCTTCATTTATAAAATATAATAGATTATCCCAAAAATCAAGAACAGTGACAAATTTCCAGAGGTTTAACAATCGAGTAGCTCAGTTTCTTTAAGGGGGCGCTCCGAATAACTGACTTTGGGCAGTAAAAGTTTTCAGTCACGTTTTCAGGTCTTTGTTTTTGAAGAAAGGTTGTTCAGCAGTGTATTAGCTTTCGTTTGATATACATAACAAGTAGTTTTGTTGAAATTGATTTTTTGACCTGAATTTTTATATGGCAAAATCTTCAAATCGATTTTCCGAAAAATTGTATATGGCTTTTGTTACTTTTGATAACGGTTTTCCGCAGATAATAGGTGACTGCAACTTTTTAAAAAGTCGTTTGTGTAGGCAAACATTTGTAAAAAATTTTCAAATTACGTTGAACGATATTGACAAAAATGCACCACTTTTCAAGCTAATTTTTCGTTAGCTACTTTTTGGCTTCTCCAACTTTTCTCAATGGTTATTTGCATTAAAAAATACGCTCTAGTTTTTGACACTGTCGTTTGTGTGGGCAAACCTCAGATTTTTCTGATCGGCAATAGCCTTTTTTGAATCGTGATAGCTCTCCTCCATGTCGTTTTTTCATTGTGAAATTTGACTTAAAGTTAGAAAATAAGTAGATTCAGGTGTACCTTCTTCGAAAATGTTGATTTCTGTTTTTGATGAAATTCTGCAGCGATTTCAAGTTGACCAATTTTAGAAAAACCAGTGTATTTTGAGCCAAAACCGTTGGATTAAAATTATAAGAAAGATACACCTCTG
The DNA here is from genome assembly GCA_030248245.1 of Trissonchulus sp. WLG1_4. Lineage (NCBI taxonomy): Eukaryota > Metazoa > Nematoda > Enoplea > Enoplida > Ironidae > Trissonchulus > Trissonchulus sp. WLG1_4. Next base: position 1,696 of record JASANF010011650.1, on the reverse strand, counting down.
CAGCATAATTACCTACAGTTTAAGCTATAGATCGTTAAATTTGAACAAAGTTTCGCTTAGTTATGCCGTTTGAAAAATTATGCGCATTTAGCGAAAATAGAAATTTTCAATCGGTGATAAAAAATCAGAACAAGGCAGCAGGCACGTGAAACTTACTCAGAAACAGAGCTTTGTAACAGGCTTCATTATATTTAAACGAAATTCATTCATGGGAAACGTTTTCGTGTAATTCCCTAAATGAAAATCGTCTGGCTGAAATGATAAACCAACTAGGAATAATTCAATATGTTGACACGCTCACGCGTGGTCAAAACCTTCTTGATGTAGTCTTTAGTTCAGACCGACAGTTTGTTAGTGCAGTCGAGGTTGTGGCACCATTTTCTACAAGCGACCATGCAGCAGTCCAATTTTCTTTAAATTTTCCGTCACCACGTCTAGTGAAAGCGAAAAAATTAAATTTTCGAAATGCTGATTATGGAAGTATGAACGATTTTGTCTCATCCATAGACTGGGAAATGTTATATACTGACAGGGGATGTGAATACTTGTTGGGAAACTTTTGTGCATTTTTTGGAATATGCTATGTTTTGTTATGTCCCCAAGAAAAAATGTCGTTGTTGCGGTTTTTCCTGGAGTGCAGCTACGAGAAAGGCCTGGACTAAAAAGAAACGTTTTTGGAGGTTGTATAAGGCAACACGTACTGAGAGCAACAACACAGGAAGAAAGTGTTTGAATGTTTTTAACATGTTTTTTGCACTTTCGATTAACATGCTTTTAACATGTTATTAACATGGTTTTAACATCTTTTAACATGTTTTTGAATAGTGTTTAAAAACATGTTAAAAAATTTTAACATCATTTTAACATGTTTTTCGCATCAAATTCACTCAAAATTAAGATGATTTTAACATATGTTAAAAACATGCTAAAAGTATGCTAAAAAGTTTAGCATGATTTTAACATGTTTTTTGCATCTTTTTCGCATATTCTAAAAAGATACGAAAAAGATGTTAAATCGATGCTAAAAGTTTTAGCATAAATTTAAAATGTTTTTAACACATGTTAAAATTATGTTAAATTTGTGTATATAAATTTAATGCGAAAAACGTGTTAAATTGATGTTAAAAGTTTTTAACATGTTTTTAACACTATTCTAAAAACATGTTAAAAGATGTTAAAACCATGTTAATAACATCAAAATCAAAAATAACATGAAATTCTCACAATGAAACAAAGAAAATTGAACTTGGAACTCCTTGCACATAATATTCACACAGGTTTTACCATCGTTTCAAGATGGTAAACTGAGAATTTATGAACTTCACCATTTTCACAAAATGCGTTAAAATTAGGTTTTTTTGAAATTTGAGCGAAGCCACAACCGTTCAATACGAAAATAGGAGAAAAAGTTATGGCATGTGCAACTCTACATCGATAGAGCCCATGATAATGAAAAACGGTTCGGTAGATGCTGAGAAAAGTTGGCTGAGAAAAGTAAAAAGAGACGCGAAGTGTTTTGAAATTTCTTAAGATTTATAACTTAATTTAAACTCAATCAATAAACTTGCTTTTTGCACCAATTATGGGGTTTTGCCATTACCATTAATGTACAGAAATTGAGGAGCTTCGGCGTTGAATTAAAACGAAGTTATTTGCCGATTTGTACAGTAAAAAGTCGCATTCAGCTGATTTTATC
>JASANF010011648.1:0-11251 GCA_030248245.1 Trissonchulus sp. WLG1_4 | reverse complement strand
TAACGGTCAATATATTTTGTTGTTACTACTACATGATTAAGATGCTAACAAGCCAGGAAGTAGCTACATATAAACGATTAATATCTTTTGTTGTTACATTACTATTGCGCAATACTAAAGCAATACCTCCATTAAGCTAGACAGTAGCTATGTAATAACGGTAAATATATTTTGTTCAAATCTCGATATTGAATATTTTTTAAAAACATGCCGTAATTAAGCCAGACAACAATTGTGTAATAACGATCAATATCTGTTGTTATTTAACTATTTTACAATACTTACACCGTAATACAATGAAACCATCAGCTATGTAGTGATGAATAATTTTTTTACCAGGGGTATGTAACAATAAATAAATAATTTCTTAGTAGTAATCAGCAATGAAATCAGAATCCGTACACTAAAAAAAAATTGCGTAGGAGAAAATTAGCATAACAGTATAATATTAAACAAAAAAAACTAACTAAATATTATATAATTAAAAAAAGTATAACGCATATAAAACAAAATATTTTGTAAAAAAGTAAAACTAACCGGTAGAATATAATAAATTTTATCAATAACTTTTTTTTTCGACGCGCTCCCGGCCCAACCCAAGGACAAATTTTTACTACTTAAAACACAATTATGACCATGCAAAACCATAAAAATCGATAAATCATGCCTATGATTAACACATAAGACAGTAAGAAATGACCAAAATTTAACCATTTGCTTACAAAAAATAAACTATTTAAAACGCTCCCGGCCCAAAGAGCGCTCAAATAACTCACTATATACTACTTACACTACATAGTTGAAGCTATTTTCCGGCAAATAGTACAATCATAAGTCAGTCTTATTACCAATTTATTAACAACAATCAAAAACTGTGACTGGTGTTTTATTCAAGTCATGACGATATGGATTTGATTTGTTTACAAACTGTGCTGTTGATGCCAGCTACATACCTTACTGTCGTTATACAACTATGCGACTCCCGCCACTTAAAACATACCATAGTGTGAAACTTTCTGTGACGCCCGCCACTTAAAACTGGTACATAGTGTAAAACAAACGCACACTATAAGACTGTGCAAGAATTTCACTGTTGTTGTAAGTGTGACGCACGCAGATTTCTTGGATGTGGCCATAAAGAAAATACTACTTTTGCGATGAAAAATATCGAAATTTAACATTGCTTAACTAAGCATAGGATTTGTTGTACGGCAATAGAAGTAAAATTTGGCTGCTAAATACAAAGATCTACGATTGGTGAAAAAAAGTTCTAGAATTAGCTGAACTAAAGCTAACAAGCCAAGTTTTATAGACCCAGATAGGCTATTCATAACATTGGTGCCATATGGCCCATCCAGGCATGAAAGGGTGTAAACTGTAACTTTACTTCAATTAAAACACCTTAAATACTTAAATTAAGGTTGTTGCCTATCACGCCGCCGTTGAAATACGATAATACGCAATAAACAAATGTTACACAATAGTTTTTGAAACAAACATCTTTTTTAGCCAAACTAATAACAAAGATGAAATATTATTTATTCAAGTAGAATTTAACTTTTTGTTACTAAATGTCAACTGATGAATGTTTATTTTTCTGAAAACCCGCTGCATTTTAGGAAGGACCTTATTTGCCTCAGTTCTGCCAGGAAAGTCAAACATTTCCGAAAAAACCAGGGATTCGAACGGCTAGTTGTGGTCCCACTGACATTTCTCGCCGTCGCCATTGTAGGTCCTGCGGCGGCCAGTCTGGGAGTACGGGCAACGACCGATGAGGGTGAAATTGCCCGGTTGAGACGGCCACGGCACAAAGCAAAAGAGCAACGGCGAAGAGAAAGCTGAAATGAAAACTAAAGTCTATTGCTAGCAAACGTTATTCCAATTTATCTTTCGTTGCGAAAAATGTTCGACGTTGTTTGTGTTTCTTAAACATGAAAAGAAATTTAAAACTAAAAGAATTCAAAAAAACACCAATTAACTTAGTTGGTTAATGTAAAGTGTAAGTTACTCATGTATCACGTTTTTCAATGCCTCTGAAACCGGCGTTTTCGCTATTGCCAAATTTCAAATACACCTAATATGAGTATGAGCTAACTGCACAAACAAAACAGGTCAGATACTCAGATTCCCAAGTATCACGATAACCCCTTGCTATCTTTGCAGACTATATATTGTGTGCACACATTATGTACCTCCTGACCTATTGTATGTCTGCATTTTTACTGTGCTCTAGGGAATTTTTTTAGGTCGTTTTAAGTTGGTAGGTACTGTCATTCTTCTAGATAATCGAGTTGCTCGATGACAAAGCGTGCTCTTGCAAAGCGTGCAAAAAATTGGTCATTCGATTCCACTGAATTGTCTAAATTTTGCGTTCTTCGTTTAAAAAATCGCAAACTAGCCAAACGTGGAATATCGATGGTAACTCATCCCGACATGTAAAATAGCCAGTGTTGGCAGCAGCTATTTAGTTAAATAGTGAATTTGAAACAAATGTAGCTGAATCGCCACTTATATGCATTGGCGATTTTTCCAACTTCCAAAACGAAAAATGAAAAATAAAAAATGAAGATGACCTTGTAGTGGAATGAACTACCAACATTATGGTTATCAAGCGTTCACTCTGTCGCTAAGCCACCAAGTCATCTAGAATATTGTCATTAACTGCAAGTTTTGAACGAAGGACGAAAACTTACTCCAACGGGGCACAGTAAAATGTAGGTACATTCAGCAATAATTGAATAATAGAACAAGGGGGACACACCCCGTGGCAAAAAATAATAGTTTTACACATAGTGACCATGTTCTTACTTCACCTGTAACTCTGTTAGCATAACACCGAACTGTGTAATTTATCTACTTATATAGACAGTTTATTGATAGGCTTTCAGGTGGCCTGTAGCTCAATAGGCAAGCAGTTGAACTGGTAACCGATTGATTGGCAGTTCGATTCTGACAGGCCACACAACTTTTTTCAATCTGTAGCTTTCATGCTGGAACACCACTCTAAGCCAGCAATAGCCGAGCTATAGCCGGACATTAACAGCTATTTCTAGTCAAAACATGGCTATAGCGCTAATAGCCGATTGACAGCGCGGGCTCATCAATTCTGTGAAATGGCTATAGCCGAGCTATTGCCGGGCTATACCGGCTATTACTAGTCAAAACACAGCTATAGCGCTAATAGCCGATTGACAGCGCGGGCTTATCAATTCTGTGAAGTGGCTATAGCCGAGCTATAGCCGGGCTATACCGGCTATTCCTAGTCAAAACGCGGCTATAGCGCTAATAGCCGATTGACAGCGCGGGCTCGTCAGTTCTGTGAAATGGCTATAGCCGAGCTATAGCCGGGCTATACCGGCTGTTTCCAGTCAAAACATGGCTATAGCGCTAATAGCCGATTGACAGCGCGGGCTCATCAATTCTGTGAAATGGCTATAGCCGAGCTATAGGCGGGCTATACCGGCTATTTCTAGTCAAAACACGGCTATAGGGCTAATAGCCGATTGACAGCGCGGGCTCATGAATTCTGTGAAATGGCTATAGCCGAGCTATAGCCGGGCTATACCGGCTATTTCTAGTCAAAACACGGCTATAGCGCTAATAGCCGATTGACAGCGCGGGCTCGTCAATTCTGTGAAATGGCTATAGCCGAGCTATAGCCGGGCTATACCGGCTATTTCCAGTCAAAACATGGCTATAGCGCTAATAGCCGATTGACAGCGCGGGCTCATCAATTCTGTGAAATGGCTATAGCCGAGCTATAGCCGGGCTATACCCGGCTATTCTTAGTCAAAACACGGCTATAGCGCTAATAGCCGATTGACACCGCGGGCTCATCAATTCTGTGAAATGGCTATAGCCGAGCTATAGCCGGGCTATACCGGCTATTCCTAGTCAAAACATGGCTATAGCGCTAATAGCCGATTGACAGCGCGGGCTCATCAATTCTGTGAAATGGCTATAGCCGAGCTATAGCTGGGCTATACCGGCTATTCCTAGTCAAAACACGGCTATAGCGCTAATAGCCGATTGACAGCAGGGCTCATTAATTCTGTGAAATGGATATAGCCTAGCTATAGCCGGGCTATACCGGCTATTTCCAGTCAAAACATGGCTATAGCGCTAATAGCCGATTGACAGCGCGGGCTCATCAATTCTGTAAAATGGCTATAGCCGAGCTATAGGCGGGCTATACCGGCTATTTCTAGTCAAAACACGGCTATAGCGCTAATAGCCGATTGACAGCGCGGGCTCATGAATTCTGTGAAATGGCTATAGCCGAGCTATAGCCGGGCTATACCGGCTATTCCTAGTCAAAACACGGCTATAGCGCTAATAGCCGATTGACAGCAGGGCTCATTAATTCTGTGAAATGGATATAGCTTAGCTATAGCCGGGCTATACCGGCTATTTCCAGTCAAAACATGGCTATAGCGCTAATAGCCGATTGACAGCGCGGGCTCATCAATTCTGTGAAATGGCTATAGCCGAGCTATAGGCGGGCTATACCGGCTATTTCTAGTCAAAACACGGCTATAGCGCTAATAGCCGATTGACAGCGCGGGCTCATGAATTCTGTGAAATGGCTATAGCCGAGCTATAGCCGGGCTATACCGGCTATTCCTAGTCAAAACACGGCTATAGCGCTAATAGCCGATTGACAGCGCGGGCTCGTCAATTCTGTGAAATGGCTATAGCCGAGCTATAGCCGGGCTATACCGGCTATTTCCAGTCAAAACATGGCTATAGCGCTAATAGCCGATTGACAGCGCGGGCTCATCAATTCTGTGAAATGGCTATAGCCGAGCTATAGCCGGGCTATACCGGCTATTCTTAGTCAAAACACGGCTATAGCGCTAATAGCCGATTGACACCGCGGGCTCATCAATTCTGTGAAATGGCTATAGCCGAGCTATAGCCGGGCTATACCGGCTATTCCTAGTCAAAACACGGCTATAGCGCTAATAGCCGATTGACAGCAGGGCTCATTAATTCTGTGAAATGGATATAGCCGAGCTATAGCCGGGCTATACCGGCTATTCCTAGTCAAAACATGGCTATAGCGCTAATAGCCGATTGACAGCGAGGGCTCATCAATTCTGTGAAATGGCTATAGCCGAGCTATAGCCGGGCTATACCGGCTATTCCTAGTCAAAACATGGCTATAGCGCCAATAGCCGATTGACAGCGCGGGCTCATCAATTCTGTGAAATGGCTATAGCCGAGCTATAGCCGGGCTATACCGGCTATTCTTAGTCAAAACACGGCTATAGCGCTAATAGCCGATTGACACCGCGGGCTCATCAATTCTGTGAAATGGCTATAGCCGAGCTATATCCGGGCTATACCGGCTATTCCTAGTCAAAACATGGCTATAGCGCTAATAGCCGATTGACAGCGCGGGCTCATCAATTCTGTGAAATGGCTATAGCCGAGCTATAGCCGGGCTATACCGGCTATTCCTAGTCAAAACACGGCTATAGCGCTAATAGCCGATTGACAGCAGGGCTCATTAATTCTGTGAAATGGATATAGCCGAGCTATAGCCGGGCTATACCGGTTATTCCTAGTCAAAACATGGCTATAGCGCTAATAGCCGATTGACAGCAGGGCTCATTAATTCTGTGAAATGGATATAGCCGAGCTATAGCCGGGCTATACCGGCTATTCCTAGTCAAAACACGGCTATAGCGCTAATAGCCGATTGACAGCGCGGGCTCATGAATTCTGTGAAATGGCTATACCGGCTATTCCTAGTCAAAACACGGCTATAGCGCTAATAGCCGATTGACAGCAGGGCTCATTAATTCTGTGAAATGGATATAGCCGAGCTATAGCCGGGCTATACCGGTTTTTCCTAGTCAAAACATGGCTATAGCGCTAATAGCCGATTGACAGCGAGGGCTCATCAATTCTGTGAAATGGCTATAGCCGAGCTATAGCCGGGCTATACCGGCTATTCATAGTCACACGGCTATAGCGCTAATAGCCGATTGACAGCGCGGGCTTATCAATTCTGTGAAATGGCTATAGCCGAGCTATAGCCGGGCTATACCGGCTATTCCTAGTCAAAACACGGCTATAGCGCTAATAGCCGATTGACAGCGCGGGCTTATCAATTCTGTGAAATGGCTATAGCCGAGCTATAGCCGGGCTATACCGGCTATTCCTAGTCAAAACACGGCTATAGCGCTAATAGCCGATTGACAGCGCGGGCTCATGAATTCTGTGAAATGGCTATACCGGCTATTCCTAGTCAAAACACGGCTATAGCGCTAAAAGCCGATTGACAGCGCGGGCTCATCAATTCTGTGAAATGGCTATAGCCGTCATTTTTCTAGATAATCGGGTTGCTCGGTGACAAAGCGTGCTGTTGAAATTAAAAAATTGGTCATTCGATCCCACTGAATTGTCTAAATTTTGCGTTTTTTTTAAAGTCGCAAATTAGCCAAACGTGGAATATCGACGGTAACGCAGCTCGACATGTAAAATAGCCAGTGTTGGCAGCAGCTATTTAGTTAAATAGTGTATTTGAAACAGATGTAGCTGAATCGACACTTATATGGACTTCTGCTTGATTTCAAAAATAGCCGTTGTGTAGTCATAGTAAAATTTTTTCAGTCAAAACTTGGTAAATTGCCAAAACAGATGCAGCAATCAATAGCCGTTTTAAACAGCCTAGTCGGAAGTATATGGTGAAAATTGCCATAGCTATTGCCGGTTATTTTATGCAAATTAATGTATGGTTCACTTACCGCATGCTGGCTGAAGATTGGCTAAAATTAGAGAATGTAGACACCAAAGCGATTCCACAATGTCAAAACTATCCTTCGCCGCGGTATATATACCCTCATGTTTATTTGTCATAAAACAATAGACAGGCATGATTCATAGTTGTTCAATATTTTTGTTCGGTGGAAATTATTTTTTCACAAAAAACAGGGAGAAGGGTATTTCCACAATTTATTCTTTCCTAAAGCGAAAGAAATTGTCAATCCTCATTAACGTATTGTATTTTTTTACAACTCTTCGTAAACTTTCTAAATTGAACCATTTGCACCCCCCAACATGATGTTAGTGTGTGGGCAGTAATTTTTATCAACTTAATTACGATAGATAACCAAGGCCATAACTTGAACAAAATTATTGACTTATTATAAGCAATATAACTATGCTCAGCTCTTACCAAATTGCGTCGAAAAAGGAATGCTGAAGAGGTGGTTAACGACATCTCCATCCTGTTAATTCGACAGACGACAGATGGTGCAATAGTTAAATAGGTCAGAAATATATTTGCGTGGGAGCCTCAGCGGCCGTGCATGCTAAATTCAGTTAATGCACTGAAACTGAAAATGCATGTAAAATATGCGCAGCTTCCGTGCATCACTTAGGCTAGCTGATGAGCGTGCTGTGTGCTAGAATTGGAATCGGTTTCACTGGAACCGTATGGAACTCGAACCGGAACAGGAATCGAAACCGAAACGGCAGCAAGTTTGCAACCGGAATCGGAATCAGCAAGGTTCCAACCGGTTCCATTATTTTTTCTATGACCATGAGCAAGAATACATAATAAGAAGAGTATGACACTCGACCAATTCCTGGAAGGGGTCGGAATTATAACCTGCGACCATTAACTCCAAAAACAGGCCACGAATTGGACCATAGTACCTCCTCCACAGATTGGACCCCGGTCGAACACTTGGCAGGGGTACCCCCCCACAAACCCGACCCCGGTCCAAAACGTGGCAGGGGTACCCCCCCACAAATTAGACCCTAGTGGTCAAAACGTGGGGGGGCTACCATTCCCCCACAAATTGGACCCCGGTCCAAAACTTGGCGGGGGTACCCCCACCACAAATTGGACCCCGGTCCAAAACGTGGTGGGGGTACCTCCCCCACATTTTGACCCCGGTCTGAAAATGGACCCTCGTGCCAATTCACTAAAATTTTGCCCCGAATGCAGTTTTCGGCCTATAAGAGCCCTGTTGGGGCTACTCAACCTCAACTTTTGGCTTGTTGGGTTGCCGACCTCTGCAAAGCAGGGAACAACCCATGGTATTCGTTTTTCTGTATTTATGCTTTTGTCCATTTTTGAAACATCAAGGGTCCCCGCTTGTGAACTTGAAAAAATTTTGGTAACTGATTCGTATGAAAACTTTTTTCAAGGGGTAATGCAGGTCCCAAATTTCGGATCTGGCAACCGTCTTAGTGTGTGACCTTCTGGACTCCCATACTGACTCACCTAGGGGGGGGGGTAAAATGGGTCAATTCTTCTACATTGCAAATTTTATGTTTTCTGCGGCTATTTGACCGCCTGAACACTGATCTGAGCTCCATTTGTGTGTGCGACTCTCGTGAAAACCTGTGCGATCGCTTCTGCTCCAGAGGAGCAAGGGGTCCAATTTTCGAAATTGGAATTTTGACGTTCCTAGGGGTAAATTGGGCACCTGAACCCTATGGTCTATTTTATTGCAGAATCAGCCAAAAAATTGCCAGGGGCACAACAGGTTGTCAACCTAAATACGTACTGCAGGCAACGGCAGTAGAGAACAGGACGATCTTGTTACAAAATAGAAAGCAGGACTTACGTTAAGGACCACAAATTGTCCTAACATCCAAATGTCAATTTTGAAATTTAACCCATTTGGACTAGCTTCATAGGGTCCTAAACAAAAATGAACTTCGGATTTGTGTTCAGGTGCCCAAATTACCCCTGGGGTCTTCAAAATTCCAATTTCGAAAATTCGACCCCTTGCTTCTCTGGAGCATAGGCGGTCGCACAGATTTTCACGAGAGTCGCACATGTAACGATCTTTATTGTACAATATGAGATTGCATTCAGTAATGTAGATAGTATGGAGCTCAGATTAACCCGCCCCCCCCCCTAGGTGAGTCAGTATGGGAGTCCAGAAGGTTACAAACTAGAACAATTGCCGGATCCGAAATTTGGGACCTAAATTACCCCTAGAAAAAGTTTTCATACGAAAACAGGGCTCTTATGGGCCGAAAACTGCATTCGGGGCGAAATTTTGGTGATTTGGTACTAGGGTCCATTTTCAGACCGGGGTCAAATTTGTGGGGGGGGGGGTACCCCCGCCACGCTTTGGACCGGGGTCCAATTTGTGAGGGAGGTACCCCTGCTAAGTTTTGGACCGGGGTCCAATTTGTGGGGGGGTACCCCCCACGTTTTGACCACTAGTGTCTGATTTGTGGGGGGGTACCCCTGCCACGTTTTGGACCGGAGTGGGGTTTGTGGGAGGGTCCACCTGCCAAGTGTTGGGCCGGTGTCCAATCTGTGGAGGGGGTACTATGGTTCAATTCGTTGCCTGTTTTTGGAGTTAACGGTCGCAGGTTGTCATCCCGACTCTTGCCAAGGAATTGGTCGAGTGTCATACTCTTCTTATTATGCACTCTTGCCATGAGTAATTTTTTACAGTTTTGTCTGTACATTTTAGTTTAGTACCGAACCTGTCATCGAAGAAGAAGAACAAGAAAAAGAAGAAGAAGAATTTGTTTAATGCTCAGAAAAACCATCGGTTCAACAATATAGGTATATATTTTCAGTGCTTATCCATCACCTGTTCCAATATCTTCTGGAAACAAATCGAGCGTCAACGCTGGCGTCTGGAGCGTCAGGCAAGGCGTGTAAATTATGCGTTATCTGTATATATTCGATCGCAAATTCTAGTCGATTTAAGAACGGGTACTATAAATTATGCATTCTATTCTATTTTAAATTATCTCTAAGAACAATTAAAAGAACGTAACTAAACGAGAGCAACTTTTTCACTACTAAAATCAAATCAAGATGAGTCCCCTATCAAAAGTTGAAACAAGACTTAATTTTTAGGGGGGGGGGTTGCAATAAAGTGCTCTTTTTGCCAGTAGCATCGTCCGAACCATACATACTGTTGTTTGTTTTGATTTTGCTCGTTGAGTATTTTATCGTTTCAATAAAATTGATCATACGCTATTAAGTGGTATATAATTATCAGTATCAACTCCTACGTAGCTACGATACCGCGTTATTACTTGAATCCTTGTGCGAAAAAGAGGGTTAGAAAGTCTGTTAACTAATTTTTTCTGTAAAAATTTATTTCAATTCATCAAGAAGCGTTAGGTACCCGTTAGGTGATCATTATTTCTTTAGGTTAATTTTGGACTCAAACTGCAAGCAAGCCTCATCGTTTTGCAATAAGTACGTAATAATGTACAACATCATTTATTGTTTAATGCTTTAACTATTAACTAACCCTTTTGCATGAACTGAGTAGCACAATTTTAGTTTGCAGGGGGCTCAACTGGAAATTTCACCAATTCGTTAAACAGCTCTCGGTTTACAAGCGTCACGAACTGATGAATGAATCGGCACTCAGATGCTTTAGAAGAGCCGTGGGCATCGGAAACAGAATAGAAACTGTTCGACGCTAGGAACCGCAACGCCAATAATATTTTCTCCAACGGCGTGTAAGGGTGATTTCTTTGAGAGCGGCTCTGCATGTAGCACCCGAGTCTCAGAACCAGCTGCTCAACCACTTGACGCGACAGCCGAAAACGAATTTTGAAGTCATCCAAGTCAAAATTAATATGCAACCGAAAATTACGGGGGCGTCGATGTTCCTGGTTAGGGAGATCAAGATCGGAATCAGACGAACTATCCATTACTAATGCTTCTAGAAACATAAGTCAAATTGCATAAGTAGAGAAGCGCAGCACATTTGTGCATGCTAATAAAGCGTTGTCAGAGTATTAGATCAAAAATAGAAATAGATATTTTAACCTTAAGCTTCTGAACAATTGGTTATGCACCTAACGTTAGAAAGTTTTCAAATATTTCAGTATCATTTAATAAGAACAGTTAGTTAACAGTTAAGCTAAGCGTTAGTATTACATATAATTTTCAGACGAACACCTTTTAATTAAAACAGGAAGATTGCTCATAAACTTAAGTTCAAGTATTAATGAAATGCCTAAAAAGTGTCAGCAGTCAGCACCCAAAAAAATAAAGTGTGAAAAAACATTAAAATCATTCATAGAACATAAAAAAGGTTGTACACATAATATAAAAAGCAGCAAACAACATTTGAACAAGAAAAATACAACGAGAAATGTAAACTACGAAAGTAACGCTGGACTAATGAAACAATTATGGGTGTGCTGCGACTAATAACTAATAATTAGTATATTAGTGCATTAGCTCAAAAATTAGTGCGTTTATGAAACCCAAGCAGCCTGGGGCACTAATATTTGA
>JASANF010011645.1:0-13511 GCA_030248245.1 Trissonchulus sp. WLG1_4 | reverse complement strand
TTGCCGAAACACAAAGGTTATTTCAAACGTCGTATATATATGTGTGTGTGTGTGTGTGTGTGTGTCTTTAATCAAGTTTACTAAGCCTGTACTTCGGCCTGTGTCAGGCCTTCGATGGGCTTTACAAAGTTACAGTAACACAGGGTTTTTTTTGTGCAAAACCCTGTGCAAATGCACACTTTTTTAAAATTTTGCACACAAAAATTAAAATTTTGCACAATAATGCACAGCGTCCGATGGGCCTGGGATGTGCTAGAAATGCACTGTTTTTAATGCAAAATCGAAAAAAATTCTGGGGGCTGCCGCCCCCAGAGTCCCAGACCCCTGCATCTACTGGCATCAAGGGCCCCTTCTTTGGTTTTTATGGTCCGGCCGGAAAAATTTTCTGATACGTCTCCAATTGACCAAATTTGGCGTAAAAAACAAAAATTTCGCAAATTTTTTTCTGGGGGCTGCTGCCCCCAGACCCCTGCGACTATGTGACTTACTATTTCTTGTTATTGTCTTTCATCAAAGCCTATGCACATACATGTAACGGGGTCAAAATTTTGGGGGGGGGGCTCTCCGACCAAATTTTGGGGACCCTCCCCCCCAGATTGACCAAAAATACCCTAAATTTTGCAAAATTTTATAAAAATTTCGCCAAAAAGTGCCATTTTTTCGAAATTTTGCCCAAATTTTGGAGACCCTACCCCCCCCGGATCCTCGATTTTGGGGGGGGTTGCCCCCCCATCCCCCCCATACATGTATGCACAAGTACGTTATGCTACATGTGCATGTCTACACGAGTATATATTATATTATGCTCATTTACTTGTGGAATACATTGTCTTTTTCTTTTTTACATGTTCTTTTAAAAATTTTCTGATACGTCTCCAATTGACCAAATTTGGCATAAAAATCAAAAATTTTCCCAAATGTTTTTTCTGGGGGCTGCTGACTTTGTGGCTTACTAAGCCTTGTTATTACATATCTTTCATCAAAGCCTACGCATGTATAGATGAGTAGATTATGCTGCATTTACATGTTCACACCAGTATATTATGTTACATTTATATATATACTTGCATTATAATATATATACACACTGTATGATGTGACGTTACTATCTTTTGTTTTAATTTTTCTGTCGGAAGAAATTTCTGATACGTCTCCAGTTGACCAAATTGGGTCTAAAAATTGGAAAAATCGCCAATTTTTTTCTGAGGGCTACTGCCCCTAGACCGCTGCAACTTACTGGTTTAGTAATCTTGCACTTGTAAGGCGTTTTATGAGTGTTCAAAATGCTAATAAGTGCCTTTTTTGACCCATTACAAAAAATTGAAAAGTCATTCCCACCCCCGAAATTTTTTTCTGAGTAGGCCACTGATACGTACGTACCTCTAGAGGTATAAAAAAGCGTATATTTGCTTCTATATAAGCGAGGAAAACGCATTTACAGTTTGCACAGAAAAATAAAATTTTGCACACTAAAATTAAAATTTTGCACAATTATGCACACAAAATTTTTTGAAAAAAAGAACCCTGCAGTAACATCAGGTGATTGTAGTCATAACTGTTCAATCCCAATGGCTCGAATATAGTTCCCATTTTATCTATCCAAGTAGCTTCGCCAGTTTTTCTACTTTGTTCATCGCCAAAATTTTGTTGTAGAATAATCACTCGCATATCAGAACAACTATGATTTGGTAGGCTGTAGTGTCGTGCTATTGCAGTGTTGCAATTGGGTAGTAGCTTGCGTTTATCTTGTTTTGACCTTGTAATATTGACTATGCAAGCTCTGTGCGCATTGATCCTTCAGCGTAATTGTTGACCTGTTTCGCCAATGTACTGGGCTGCGCATTGTTTACACTCAATCAAATATACCAGATCTGTTCATTGGCAATTACCATCCGATTTGATCTTGAACCATATTCCTGTTTTCGAGCTGCGTACGTGTGTTGTAGTAGTCATTAATTCGCAACAGCGGCACCCACGGCCTCCTTTGCAGGCTTGTGATGTGAACTGCTGGAAAATGGGAGTATTTGTTGAAAATTTAGAACGAACTAATACATCGCGGAGATTTTTATGTTTCGATTAAGCTACAGTTGGTGTATTTGGTGGTTCTTTTTCAGCTGCGCTGTAAGCTGCGGTTGGTAGTAGGTGATTTTGGTGCAGACTTTGCAGGAATATGTCTAGGTTATCTCTACTTTCTGTCCAGATACAAAAAATATCGTCAATGTATCTGAACCAAAGCAGAGGTTTTGTTGCAGACTTAGCTATTAGTTTCTTTTCGAGAGTCCCCATGAAAATATTTGCGTAAGTTGGAGCTACGCGGGTACCCATTGCCGTGCCTTGTATTTGCACATAATGTTGCCCATTGAATTCCACGTTATTTCGTGTTAAGACAAATCGCAGAAATTGTCTAAAAATTGATGGGGAAATTGGTGGTGTGGGTTGGTAGCAGTGTTTTTTTTTTTGGGCCAAACTGGTGGCCATGGCCACTAAAATTATGGATTGGCCACTAAAAATTTTGGGCTGGTGGCCAATCTGGCCACCAAAAAGTGAAGTTTAAAATGAAGAACGTGTTTCCAAATTGCCCGGCTTCTGGGGGCTCTCGCCCCCAGACCCCCATGCAGGTTATCGATAACAATGTATACTTCGCAATCTTCACCCTTGAGGTTTAATGCTTATACGCACTGTCATTGAGTGTGCTTTATTGCATCGCGGTAGTTATTTCGGTTTGGTTGACAGCGGTATGAATTTTTGTTGTAAATATTTGTTGATCCTTGTCATTGACTTGTGGGGGGTTATATACCTGAATATTAAGTGAATTTTAGGTTCTGCTATTTTCTCAAATTTACACGCGATTGTAAAGCAATTTACAGCACGCGTAAAGGCGCATCGCACATGTAAAACGGAAACCAAAAGTTCTGTGAACATTAAATTGTACGTGTAAATCATTGAGCAACACAATAGCAGTTTTGTGGCAAGAAAGCCCCCGTTTCATCAAATTTTTTGTTGAAACTGACAAAGGGGACTTTTATATACTGTTCTATATTGGGGGCGGGGCGGATTTAGGGGTGGGGGCGGCGGTGCGGCCGCACCCCCCTCCGAAATTTTCACCAAGTGAAATGGTACACAAGGGTCCCCCCTTTGGTATTTATCGCCCGATCGAAAAAATTTCCGATACGTCTCCAGTTGACCAAATTTGTCCTAAAAATGAAAAAATCCATTTTTTCCTGGGGGCTGTTACCCCAAGAACCTTTCAATGTTGTGGCTTACCATTCCATTGCTTATATACCATGTTTATTGCCATGTAGTGTATCGTTGTAGTGTAGCTGTCTTGCCATTTCAAAAAAGACATTTTAGTGAATTCGTGGTTTGTAATGTCAAAAAACTTCGTTAACTTTCCAAATTTGCTTGCTTCTGGAAACTGAAAGGCCTCTCGGTTAGGTGATTTTCTGTGTTTTTTAACTCAGTAAATTGTGAACGCATCTTTTAAACTGGCCACTAAATTTTTGCATTGGCCACTAAAATATTGGGTCTAGTGGCCAACTGGCCACCAAGAAAAAAATGAAAAAATAAACCCTGGTTGGTAGTGACTTTGAAATTCTTTTGTGACAAATTTAATGCCGTCTTCTGTTGGAATATTTGGATACAGTGAGACAACATCTAAGGAAACCAAAAGCGAGTTCGGTGGTTGTGCTGGTAGATTGTACAAGGCATTCAAAAAATGAGTGGTATCTTTGATATAGGATGGAAGCTGCTTCACTATTGGTTGTAGAATTTCATCTAAATAAGAGCTCAAATTTTCTGTGACAGTTTTGCAGCCGGCAGCTATTGGACGGCTTGGTGGGTACGGCCATTTTTTGTGAACTTTGGGTAAGGTGTAAAACCGTGCTGGTTGTGAATTCGCACTAGGTTTTATTCGATTGGCCAATTCTTTCTTTATTTTCTTTTTAATCAAAAGATTTTCTATGAAATCGGTGATTTCTGATTTGTAATCGTTCGTTGGGTCGGTGGAAAGGTGTGTATAGGTTGTATTGTCGTTTAGATGTTTCATTGTTTCATTTTCATACGTGATCTTTGATTGCACCACAATGCCAGCTCACTTATCAGCTGGTTTGATTACAATATCGTCCCGGTACGGCAGTTTTCGTAACGCTGAGTTTTCTTCTTGCGTTAGGTTTGACCTAAAATTTAGCGATTGTAATCCAGGTTTCAGGTCTGAAATTATATTTGCAATGTAGTTCGGATTAGTGAGGCTGCATACTGATTTGTTCGAAATTCGTATAGAAGTTTGTTTTGAAAGGTTTTAAAGCTATTGATCGTTGAAAGCATTAAAACATTTCTTGGTGTTGGGACAAATGTTAGACCCTTATTTAGAAGCGATTGTTCGTGTTCACTTATATTCACTTCTGGTTCGACATAAACAATTGTGGACGAATCCGTGTTTTGATTTTGCGAAAAGTTACTGTCTATCTGTCTTGGTATGTCGCGTTTGATGTTTGATTTATAGTATATTTTGGTTTTATAGTTACGTTTTTGTGAGCCATTGCATGTGGAAGTAACTGATTGTTGTTGAGCAGCATTGGTTGCATAATTATGTCGTGAGCTACCATTTGACAGGTAGCGGTTTTGTTTTTGCACAAGACGTACCAACTTTGATTGTTTTTGGGTGCGCAGTTTTTCACGGTAACCTTCTGCTGCATTTGATGATACGTCAACATTATTGGATAGTTGCACATGCATTAAATGTTCCATGGAAAGCCGTATAAGTCTCCATGAAGCTACAGATAGATATTTGATCGTGCTCCAATTGTAATTCTGATGTTGATTTTGGTAGACATAGACTTTGTTTAATTCTGAATCCATCAGGAATTACGCCAAATTGTACACAATCATTTAAAAAATTGAAATGTTCTTGGCATGAGATCAAGAATCTTTGCCGCTTGTCTACATCTATATACATATATATATAGTAATGTAATATATACTATCCTATTAATAATGATAATGGAAGCATCGACTAGCTGTACCCTGAATCTGATCGTACCAGATGTGCTATCTAGACGTTTACCTTTCGATTAGCGGGCAGCCTCCAGGTTCTCAAGTTATACGCCACGTAAGACGTAGTTATTTGTTTGTTGCTATAAGCAACGTTTAATACATTAATAATGAAAACCCAATGCATAGTATCGGCTTCATCCAACAGTCAATAAGAAGCGCCATTACTTTTTATTTTTGTAATATACAGTCTGTATGATTTTTAAGGAACGTAAATCGGAGTTATTTTTACTCCGCAAATCCTCCGCGACAGACCACTTTTGTAGTTAGTCAATTTTGAAAATTAACCAGAAAAACTGAAATAACTTTTGCTATGAACGTCGCAAAAACATAAGAATGATATCACTGGATAGACAATTTTTAGCGCTTTCCAATGAAATGTCACATGACTGCGCCACTTTCTGAAAATGGGTCTAAAATCGAAATAAAAAATATGGCGTCCGTTCAACGTTACTTCACAGGGTCATGTGACCCATCATTTGAAAGCTCTATTAATTTGCTGACGAATGACGCTTAAACTATTACTGTACCACCACTGTATCAAAAGTTATGTCCCCCCGAAAACTTTTACTAAAAAAGGGCTGACTATACAGATCACACCATATGGGATCAAATCTCCATGGAAATGCATTTGGGCTAAAATTTTGAAATTTTCTGCAAATTTTAAAATGTAAAATAAAATAGACTCGCTTGAATAAGTCTGATCTGGTCGAACTAGTCTAAACTAGACGCACTAGACTTGAAGGCCTGACACAGGCCGAAGTACAGGCTTAGTAAACTTGATTAAAGACATATATTCAGAGACGTTTCTTATTTTCTACTGATATATTTATATATATATATATATATATATACACAGGGGCGTAGCCAGGGGGGGAATGGGGGAATTCCCCCCCCCCGAAATTTTTTCCGACTGAAATTTTACACAAGGGTCCCCCCTTTGGTTTTTATGGTCCGGCCGGAAAAATTTTCCGATGCGACTCCAATTGACCAAATTTGGCCTAAAAATCCAAAAATTCCCTAATTTTTTTCTGGCGGCTATTTTCTCAATGTAGAAACGACTTATCAACTATATCAAAAAAACGGGTGGGGATATTATGTCAGTGCATAACTGCAAAAAGTTTAGTAGTTGTTGGCTGATCTTGAGTTTCATAACTGTGGCGCAAAAATTAGTCAAAAAACCGCTGATGGGCTGTATTCAAATGATAGCAGCAGTAAAATTGCAAAATATAATCTGGTTTTAAATATAATTTTTTTAAAGCTAGAAGGTGTAGTTGCGATAACGCTTCAAATGTAAGTTGCGATAACGCTTCAAATGCATGCAAAATTTGCACTTTGTGGCTACTTTTTTGACATCCGCATCCGCATCCGCAAAAATTTAATGCGGATGTGCGGATGTTGCAGATTCGGCAAAATTTACTAAAAATGTAGAAAATCAGACGACAATTTTGATTTTTGTGCATGTATATACCAATATTTTGCTCTTAAAACGATGGATGAAACTTTATTCTAGGCTTTTTCACCTCAGTGTTGGTTGCAAATCGCTCTGTTCTAAAGTAGGCTTCACGAATATTTGATATTGCGGGCAGGGCATATTCGAACTAAGTTTTGCATGTTTGAGAGAGACTAGTCTACAAACTTGTAAAACAATAATTGTCAAAACAATATATATTATCAGAGTACAGCTTTCGTAGATTAGAAAGAATAGACAGAGTACATATTGTGATTATACACCAACCAAAACCAAAAGCATCAAGTTGCCAGAGGGTCACGCCGATAGCCTTTGAGTTGGCATAAAGTTAACCAATAGCATTTTAAACAAACTGTTGATGACGGTGCATGGCTTAGAAAATATGTATAATGAATGCACAACTTCAATACAAACTGTTTTATCTCTCAGTCTCATTCCTTAGTACTTGCATTCATACTTGCTATTTTTAGTATATATATTATGTATTTTTTGGTGAAAAAAATTTCAAAAATTCGGCTCATAACCTGTTTAGAACGTATTCTAAAAAGATCCGCATCCGCATCCGCGCGGATGTCAGAAGTCAACATCCGCATCCGCATCCGCGGATGTCGAAAAAGTTACATCCGCGACATCCCTACTTTTTACGCCTTCGACCCTCAGTGGGGACTGGGAGGTACCTTAAGTGGGTGTGACTGGTCGTGACGGCCATATTCTAATTTTATTCGGTTATTTGGCGTTTAAACAAGAGAAATTAACAGGTTATGATTAAAAACATAAAAAATAACTGGCAATAGTACCACAGAATACTACTTGCCGCTGCAAAGGGACCTCAAAATGACAAAGTCCGACTATTAGGCCCGTATATATTCCATAATTCTATCAAGAAAATGTTAGTATGCGCATTTGTGTTAACAATAAGCATATTTTTGCACTGCCATGAGTCTTTTCGGGTAGCTACTAGGTTTTTCGACAGACCATTTTCAAAAAGTGGATTTTTTCCACATGGGGTTTTTTTACCCCGTCTAATTCCGGTCATGCCCCCCCCCCTCGTACGATAGGAGGGACCTGCCACTGCGGTCATGAATATAGGAAGGGTAGTCCTGTATATATAAAAGTGTTTTGCTCGCACCTCTTAGTGCGGAGAAAATATGAAACTTCAAAATTCACCTTTCTTGGAGCCATGTCGGGTCAAAAATGGGGGGTCCAATTTTTGACTCATAAAAAATACCAGCGAGACCCCTTTTTGATACCGCTTATATACTTTTGCCTACAGGGACCGTATATACTATACGCTGGCAAACTTTTAGACCTGCACCATGTACCCAAGTTCCGGAACTGGGGTGGGTTTTTTTCCCAAAAAATGGGGTGGGTTTTTTCCCCGCCTGCTTTTGCTCTAAATGCTGACACCGGTTTCATTCCGCTATCTCTTACCGTTTCTTGGCTGGAAGCCAAAAACTTGCCGGGGAAAAAACTTTTGGGGAAAACTCATGTGCAGGAAAAAACAAAACCCATAAATCACCCGAAAAGTGTGTTAGCGGTATATACTTTTTCAACGCTATGGCACGTCTTCGGAGCAGTAGTGGCCATACATGTAACGGGGTCAAAATTTTGGGGGGGCCTCTACGGCCAAATTTTGGGGACCCTTCTCCCCAGATCGACCAAAAAACCCCAAATTTTTCCAAAATTTTCTGACATGGTTTTTTTGCGTAAAATGCTGCGTATTTACGCAGTGAACCTTAGAATTACGCAGTCAAAAATAAAAATACGCAGAATTTTGTGTGCCTTCATGTGCCCTCTGTGCGGCTGTAAATCAAGCTTAGCCAAAAAATTTTCCGATACGTCCCCAATTGACCAAATTTGGCCTAAAAATCTAAAATTTCTCCAATTTTTGTACTGGGGGCTGCCGCCCCCACCCCTGCAACTTTAATGCTTTTGGGTTCCTCGTTATTGTCTTTCGTGCAAGCGTAAGCAAGTGTATATACATGGGCGCATTGTGCACCATCTATTTGCTTAATACACTGTTAGCATACATGTATGAGGGGTGGGATGGAGGGAACCCCTCACAAAAAGACGTGTGTTCTCTTCTAATGACATTCCAGTGATTTTTAACACATTTCAAAGAATCGAAAAATCATTTCTCCAGCCTGCAACTACGCAAATATAGGGCATTGGGCATGCATATATATATAGTTCAGCGTCCTAGAAGTTTTCAAATTAATAGATGTGCTTTTTGACGTTAACTCCAGCTGAATGTAATGTTCGTTGCATTAGAATTGCTTGACATACCCTTTTAATGTGTTGGTTATGTTTTTAACCGGTTATAGACTAGTTTTGGAAAAATACGCTGTCATTTCTAAAAATACGCAGTCAAAAATAAAAATACGCAGTTTTTACGCAGTGACGATTTTCAAAAAAACCCTGTTTTCTGAAAATTTCGCCAAAAAGTGCCATTTTTTTTAAATTTTGCCCAAATTTTGGGGGACCCTCCCCCCGGGTCCTCGATTTTGGGGGGGTCCCCCCCATCTCTCCCTCATATATATATGTATGGTAGAGGCCCCTGTAGCCAAAACGAGACGCAGATTTGCTATGGGGTCTCAGGTACACAAGCTAGAAAACTGCCCTTAACATACAGCCCATTATAAAATTTTGAAAGTTCAGATTTGAAAACGAAACACCTTAATTTCGACTGAAAACGTTGAAAACAACTAACAAGTTGCGATTACGCTTCAAATGCATGCAAAATCTGCACTTTATGGCTATTTTTACGCCATCGACCCTCCGTGGAGTGTACTGTAAAAACGGATGTGACTGGTCGTGACGGACATATTTTAAATTGATTCGGTTATTTGGCGTTTAAACAAGAGAAATTAACAGTTTATAATCAAAAACATACAAAACAAGCTGGCAATGGTACCAGAGAATATATTATACTACTTTCTGCTTCAAAGGGACCTCAAAATGACAAAGTCCGACTATTTGGCCCGTATTCCAGAATTCGAGCGAGAAAGTGTCAGTATGCACATTTATGTTAATAATAAACGTCTTTTGTACTACCATGAGTCTTTTGGAGTAGCTACTAGCAGGTTTTTCTGGTCCTTTCCGTTATTCCCCCATCAGTCCGGAATTTGGAATTTACTGAGCCATTTGAATAATTTTTGCACCAACGGACTCCTCTTGACCCCAGGACTTCAAAAAATGATTTTAATAACATTTTAAAATTTTTAAAAAACTATATAATATATACAAATTTAAAAAAATTTTAAATTTCAGCGATCCAAGATCCAGCAATTCTTATATAGAACACTTTCCTCATTTCTGAAAACGAAAAAATCCGTATTTTGTATAGAATTTTAAAAATTTTAATTGGCTCTGTAAATTCTAAATTCCGGACTGGTGGGGGAATAACGAAAAAGACCCGGTTTTTCGACATCACCAGACCATTTTCAAAAAGTTGGTTTTTCCCCCACAATCCCACATAGATTTTTTACCCGGTCTAATTTTGGTCATGCCCCCCCTCCTCGGTCGAAAGAAGAAGGGACCTGACACTGCGGTCGTAAATAGATGAAGGGTAGTCTAATGTAAAAGTGTTTTTGTTTAAGCTCGCATCTCCTGAGAAATGAAACTCCAAAATTCACCTCCCTTGGAGCCTTGTCGGGTCGAAAATGGGGGTGTCCAATTTTTCGACTCATAAAAAATACCAGC
Organism: Trissonchulus sp. WLG1_4; assembly: GCA_030248245.1. Classification (NCBI taxonomy): domain Eukaryota; kingdom Metazoa; phylum Nematoda; class Enoplea; order Enoplida; family Ironidae; genus Trissonchulus; species Trissonchulus sp. WLG1_4. The sequence continues at coordinate 3,289 of JASANF010011645.1, read as the reverse complement.
GAGACCCCTTTTGAAAACCGCTTAAATACCTTTGCCTACAGAGACTGTACTTTACGCTGGCAAATTTTTAGACCTGTGATACATACCCAAGTTCCGGAACGGGGTGGTTTTTTGCCCACAAAAATGGGGTGGGTTTTTGCCCTCAAAAATGGGGTGGGTTTTTTCCCCGCCTGCTATATGCTCATGTGTGTATGAAAATGTATATATTATATTGTACACACGTATATACATAATATTGTCAATTTGCGCTGGAATGTGGCATGTGTCCAAACAAATAATCATCTATAATTCTGTGTCCACCAATTACATATATATGTATATATTATGTATCCATGGATGCATTTACATTTTGATGCGTTATCTGCTAGCCTTTGGTTTCTTTGAGCCGAGTGGGACCTTAGAACCAGAAATCCAATGCTTAAATTAGGACCATAACAAATCCAACAACAACAACCAGTGTGTATTCGTGTTGTGCATCTCTATATGTAAATACATATATACGTATATATATCTAAGTCAAATACATACATACGTATACATAGGAATGAGTGTGGTCTCTGTCTTGTCTTTCTATGTCTGTTAAAAGTTGGACGTCTTAGGCCAGCTCCAAAAGGACCCAGTGTCAGAGATGTATATATATATATACGTACGTACGTATATGTGAATTCTACATATATATATTCCATTTTTTGCAAGACTTAACATTGCACACAATAATCTCACAAAACCTTGGTTCTATGTCTTTCTCTGTCTCTTCAGTCAGCTTCGGAACTTGTGATGGCACATTTTGTAGCCTGCCCAGCGTGTGGGCAAAGCAAAACTTGTTGCACTAAATCTTAAAGGCTAAAATTGGCTAAAGCTTACAATATGTCTTATATATACATATACGCATATGTAGTTTGTATGCAGATATAGACGTCTGGTTGTGTTGTGGTTTAGGTTTTATATGTCATACGTAGGTCATAGTTATGTGCTGCATAAGTGTGTATAGTGTATACTATGCGTACAGAAAGGGGGTCATTGACGGTAGAAAAAATGGAAAATGTCTATATAGTATATATAATATAATATCTGCAATCTGCATCATGATGATAGATAACACAGCAAAAAAATATAACTTCATGTTATCTATTTTTTTGTCTGTGATTGTGTAAACAAGCTGAAGCCGCCTCCGCTAGCCCTTTTGAAGGAAGTGTGACAAGCTGCGAAGGCGTTAGTGACACAAACATTAAAGGCATGTTAACTCGAGGGCGGACAAAAAACTTGGAACTTGGTGGTAAAAAAAGTTATAGAAGTGCGCACATGAAGCAGACACTTGCTGCGTATATACAAGGGCGAAGCCAGGGCTGATTAAGCGGATTATATATAATATATAACGGGGTCAAAAGTTTCGGGGGGGGGGTTTCTCCGACCAAATTCTGGGGACCCTCCGCCCTGAACGACCAAAAATAGCCCAAATTTTGTAAAATTTTATGATTCCGACAACAAGTACCAGTTTTTGACAATTTTGTCCACATTTAAGGAACCTCCCGCCCCCGCTGCTACGATTTGGGGGTTTCCCCCCACCCCCCCCCCTCATACATGTATGATTAAAATTTTTTGGATCTGATCCGTTAAATCTATTTTAGGAATTGGCCCTTAGCTATGTCCTAGACCAAAAACCCTGATTTGTGTGTATTTGTAGGGTGCATTTAGTCGACGTATATAGTGATGCGGCAAAAAAGCCTACGCATTTTGCGGGGAAAAACCCTAGTGCTTCCTGGCGGAACCTTTAGATGTAGGCCCTTTTTTATTATATAGTGGAAAGCGCATCCCAAACTGACATACCACACTAATTTCTGTGCACTTCTGAGGCCTGTAGCATTTTTTATGAAATATCAGAATTTTGCATGTTGAAAAATTTGACTTGCAGAAAAACTTGCAAAAAAAGTGACAAAATTTTTCAAATTTTTGACTTGTCATAATTTTTCACGAAGACACTTTTAGCCAACGCCGTTTGCATTTTTCAAGAGAGTTACCTTTCCTCGATATTTCTAAAGGTCAAAAATAATGAAAAACGTGGTTGACCTGTGACTGTTTAAAGTTTGTGCGGGAAAAAAACCATATTGCGGGGAAAAACCCTATTTTGTTTGGCGACAATTTTTTGCCAAGCTCACCCATTGTTGCTACAAAAGTTAATTCATCTGGGCTAACAACATGCGTTGACTTCATGGAAACCGTTTATTCGGCCGCAAAACCTCGTTTTTTGTCGTTTTGGCCCATACCCCGGCACCCTTACGAAACCTGTTCTGGTGATGTTTCACTAAAATTTGGCTTTTTTTTGGAATATTTAGACTTGAGAACTATTTAGACTAAAGAATGGTAGTCGTGGGCGGTGTTTGTCCGCTGTTTCTAACGGAATATATAAGCGCAAAAATCTATTTTTAATGCTTTTAAGGGGGTAGTGTTGCGAAAGCAGTTTTGCTCATAGGCTGTGAAAATAGAACTTTTTGCTTTGAAGTAGTACATGCAATGAGAAGCTAGTCCAACGCTGTATGGTATCAAATAATTACTGCCAGACATCACACTATCAATATTGACAAATATCTTGGACCAATCGTCATTAGTAAGCCAGACATCACACAATAGGGACATAAAAGTTCGAAAAATCAAGCCAGATATCAGATTGGCCAGCTTGTGAAGTACACATCATGTGTGGACGCACAATTTTTTGCGACAAATAAGAAAAAAAGAAAATTGAAAGTTCGTTTTTCTTCTGATTTGAAAATAAGCGTCTAGATTTTCCACAATTTATCATTATTGCTGTTACTATTTTACAGTTTAAGTACACCTTCACAGTTCAAACTAGTATTACTCCACAGCCGTTACAGCAATCTGCACTAAATTTTGTGTGCATAAACTACAGCATATGTGCTATTAGTCTGTGTAAAAAAATTAAACAGAAAAATTGATAAATGTGACTAAAAAATGGAATGTGAATAGGTTTTTTTTTCGTCATTTTTCCGACTTTGAGACATTATTGCAAACTATATATTGCACCAATTTTGCTGAAACTTGGCAAAATAATTTGGCTTTTGGTAGATTTTTAAAATATAGAAGAACAATTTCTAACATTTTACTGAACAAGTTTTACAGTCGCGCAAAATCGACTGCTTTCGTGACACTACCCCCTTAAATGCTAAAAAATGCATATGTAGGCAGAAGTCATTTCTGCCAGAAAGTGTCGATTTCTGAAGAATCATTGTGATGTGAGTCACATTGGTGTCGGAGAAACAGTTTTTAGTCGATA
>JASANF010011644.1:0-36832 GCA_030248245.1 Trissonchulus sp. WLG1_4 | reverse complement strand
AGACAGATTGGAGAGGATGTTTTGGCTGGTGAGTGTTGGATTGTTATGTTGTTGAATATTGCTTCATATATTATATACGAATATATACGTTAGCAGCATACGTAGGCAGGTAGCAAATTCTTGGCGGGGGGGGGTGGGGTACGGAGAAACTTGTCTCCCATTTTTCTCTAGCGTGCTATGAATTTGCCTTCTTTGCTACTGATTGAAACATTCTGGGGTGGGGTGTGAGCTTGCCATCTGGGGTGTTAACCCCCCCCACGCCCATGTATGCTTGACAGTTCACAAAATCTAGAGGGGGCTAAAATAGTTTTTGCCTGTAGAAAAATGTTGCGAAAAATTTCGACCCCTTCTTGAACTGTCTTGTCTTGGATCTGCCCCTGAGTGTAGACTGTGTAGATTGTAAAGTTCTTTGAAAAAAAACACTACATAATGTCTTAATAAACTAAAGTCTGACCAAAAATTGCTGAAGTCTGAGATAAAGCAGGCGGTGGGATTTTTGCGACTACTCGCTGAAGCCTGAACATACATACTCTTAATGCCTGAAATTCGTTCTTTTGAAATTGATATACCGTGTTTTCTGTTGTCTCAGGGTACAGCAATTTTTGTTCAGTCAGACGTTAATTTGAAGCAGCAAGCGTATGTACAACGTGTAGTCGCCAAAATGACACCACGTATTGTATCTCAGACTCAGGGTCCACCAATTTTTGGCCAGACTAGGTTTTTCATTTTTTCTCTGCTTCAGGCGAGATGGTGAGTCTGATTCCGGCCGGAGTGACAGCGCACGCCACGGCCAGTCCCAAAATCCAGCTGCATGTCAGCAATCTCAGTCTGCCCGACTACGACCATCTGAGAGAGGTCAACTGTCGCGGGGACATCACGTCCTGGAAAATATGTCTCTTCCTGGACCACAAGGAGTATGCCAAAGATGGCCTGAAGTCGGGAGACGTGGTGCGACTGTTTCACACGGAGCAGGAAATGTTTTTGACCATGGACGAATATAGGTGCGTACGGATATATGTATTTATGGTAAATGTGAGATAGATGCGCACTTGTTTTGGGATATATAAATGCGTAAGGGTGTTCGTTTTTGCGTATTTCGACTTGACAGCTGCTTAGATGTCAGATTTTTAACTCTATACATATATACGACTCAATCAATATCAATTATAACATTGCTGTCATAGGACTGATAGGCGAATACTATTGTTGACTAATAATTGAAAGGAAAATTTATGAAATTGATTTGAATGAAATGAAATGAAAATTTTCATAATTGTATAACTATTATATACATATATATAATCATAATTATGGATAGTAAACATAGTATGTATGCATTTTTATAGTCTGGTGGTAGCCCGTACCCTCACAAGTAACTCTCGTGTCCAATAATTCAAAATTTTTCATTCGTGAAAGTTTGATCAAACAAGTTTGTTTTTATTTTCAGGGGCAAACCGTATGCCTATTTGCGTCGCACCAAACGCTCTTCTGCTCTGGACGCCCTGAATCCCAAGGGCCTATTTGAAATAGAGGTGGTCAATCGAGACCCTTGTCGTGGCAGTTTGGGACATTTCAACGATATGTACCGATTCAAGCACCTGGCTACCAATTTCTATCTGGCCGCCGAAATTGACAAGGACAAATCACCGTGTGACAGTCGTGCTAGACTGCGAGGGGCCCCGGATGATCCAGTTTTCTACCTGGTCGCCGTTCCACACTCCCATCAAGAGCCGTCGACCCTGTTTGAAATTTTCAGCACCAGTGTAGCTAGCCCAGACGACCGGGTTCAAAGGTCGGCTGTGATCCGACTGAAGCACGTTTGCACCAATACCTGGATCCATAGCACCCGCATTATGCTGGACTGCGAACGGGGCCGCGACGCGGAAATGTGCAAAATTGGCAGCGCTAGGCTTAGGGAGGACCGAGAGGCCTTCATCATTATGCCGGTGGAAGTGAATGAAGTCAGAGATTTGGGTATGGGGTGTTGTGGTTTTTTTCTGTTTGCGTGTAAATGGGGGAAGAGGAACTTGTACATATTGTAGTAAGTAGCGCTGTCAAATTTTTTTTTTTGGGGGGAGGGGCTTCTGCGGCCAAATTTTGGGGACCGTCTTACCCGGACTGAGTACCGACCTACATTACATACAATACCTACAATTTAAATACGCTAAATTTTGCAAAAATTTTGTGAAATTTTTTCAAAAAGGTGTCATTTTTTTAAATTTAGCCCAAATTTTAGGAAACCTCCCCTCGGCCGGTGGATTTATTTGAATTTTGCGCATATTTAGAGTTTTTTAGTCGATCAGTGTCGGAGGCTTCTAAGAATGTCTGTCTCTGAGTGACGGTTGATCCGTGCAGTTTCTGTTTTTCATTTGTAGTATCACTTTGTCAGGGTTGGCAAGTCTCGGGTTTGCAACCGAGACCGAGACCGAGACCAGGCAACCGAGACCACCCAAACGAGACCTACGAGACCGAGACCAGCCCTTGGGGGACCTATTTTAAAATGTCATTTTTAGAAATTTGAGATACTTTGAAACGTGGAAAATTAGCGATTAAGTTTGAAAAAAATGACCATTCGGTTGTATGACTCGCGAGAAACTTAACATTGTAACGACTAACGACCGGATGCAAGAGAGTACTGGAGAAGAGGATCATTTTCCCGCTTCCGACAACTCTCGGTCAATTTTCGCACAAGTTTTGCACACTTTTTAGCGTACCACAGGGCGGTTTGTAGTGCTGTAGTGCATACTGCATAGTGCAAACATATTGTAGGTTGGCACTTTGGCAGACTGACTGCGGTGTCAGCGTGGAATCATCCGTGCTGGTGAAGTTCTGATAGTAGCACCATCACGGACTATAAGAGTTTCTCATTGTAGGTTAAGGTTTGATGCCCCAACCACCCCAATACCCCACAGCCCTAAACTTTTTGATTGTACTAGCTTTCTTCAGATTGTTAATGTTTTGACATGCGTTAAAAGATTTGGGCTTTAGAAAATTCAATTAACCATTTTAATTTAAACTACTATTCAATTCGCGCTTTGTAAAGTTGCAACTGATGCCAGCAAATTTTTAATGACAAATCAACGGCAAAGTTAGCACTATTTGGTTATTAATGGTCAGTATTTTTCACTATTTGACATATGCTTGACAGGTTCCACATACAAGTGCAACATCGCTAAGTCAGACAAACCATTCTAGCTCAAACTTTAGCTAAAAACTCTAGCTTGATAAAAATAGCCGGTGTATAATACAAAGTTTAAACTTGAAGTTAGCCAAACGTTGCCGGTGAACTGACATTCCCTTTCAATAGCAGACAGTTTTCTACCTTTTCATGTTTGAATTCAATTTGGAAACTTAAAATTTTTAAAAATTTTTGAAAAATTTTTAAAACTTCAAGTGTCATTTGAAATACCGAGACCACCCTATGGCAGGTCTCGGTTTTTCTACCGAGACCGAGACCGAGACCAGCCTAGTCTCGGGTTTTTTAAACTTGAAGTCAGTTTGACGAATGCCGGTGGACGGACATGTCTGCAGCAGACAGTTGTGATCATTTCATGCTTGGAATTCTATTTGGCAACTTACATATTGTAAAAAAAATCTACCTGATTTTAAAAAATTTTGAAAACTTCAAGTGTCATCTGAAGTACCGAGACCACCCTATGGCAGGTCTCGGTTTTCCTCCAGAGACCGAGACCGAGACCAGCCTAGTCTCGGGTTTTTTACGAGACCCAGACCGAGACTGCCAACCCTGCACTTTGCATAAAACAGTCTCAGTTTGAAAGAGGCTTACCTAAGCCTGGATTGAACTTAATGTTTGACATACTCAGGTTGCGTTCACTGTTTACGTTATACATTATGCAGAGTTTGCAGAGAATATGCGTCTGAATAATGTTGCTACTTTTGAATAGTAGGGAGCTTCGTTAGTTTCCTTTAGTCACCTGTGGGTATAATTTCATCTGACCAACATGGTTTGTAATTTTCCCAAAATCACACAATTAATATAAATTTATCTCTGTTTAGATTATTGATGCAAATTAAATCTGGTTGGTTTTGATGCAGTTTTGGTTTTTGATAAATCAATCTAACATCTTTATTTTTTAAGAAACCCCTTAAAAGTCACATCTAATCAATTTTTTGAGAAGCCTATATTATATCGATCAGCGAAATGAGTCGCATCAAAATGATCTTTATTTTGTTTTTTTATTTTTTTATTTTTTTTTTAGATTTTGCCAACGATACGCAAATTCGCCTAAATTCTTTTGTGGGCAAATTGGCCGAAGACTGGAGTCAAGCTTCGCTCAAGGAGCGCAATTTCATCCAAAGTCTTCTGGTCGATTTGGTTTGCTTTCTGGCCGATCAACCGCTGGCTTCGGCTCACCGACTGCCCACTGACCCTTTTTCCTTCGAGCTAGGCGGCGAACGCAGCGGCCTGCGCTATCGACAAAAACTGCTTCGCGAGCAAAATGTGCTCGACGCAATTTTTCGCATACTCGATTGGGCGGACAAGGAGCGCGATTCGTGGAAATCAGACGACCCGAGCGATCGCAAACAGGAGTCTTGGCTACGGCTGTTCCAGCTATGTCACTTGGTGCTGAAATGGTCACAGTTTGATTATAGGAAGAATCAGGTTTGAAAAATTATTGGCCTGGGAGTTTTTTAGCTTACTGAAAAGAGACGATGGGTATTATGTTCACGAAAATTCGGCTGCTGGTTTTTATTCCGATTGGGATAGTTTTTGGTTTATGATTTAGTATACACTTTTATTATCTGCGTGGATGTATATTGTTGTCAATAAATATCTAGTTGATAAGGTTGATAGTAATTAAGCTTAATAAATTTATTCAAAATAATATAAAAGTCTATGTCTGAGGTATGTTTGAAGTTTGACTTACTTTAAATTTAACGAAAGTGTGGTTTCAAGGCTAGCAAAACATTAGAATTTTGAGACAAAACCATTTTTGAATTTTGACCCACATGAAGCAGTTGAAATGATCTAGCTAGCTTATAGGATAAACACTTCAACGGTAGAGAATGAATGTGTTGTCTTGCTCTTGTCACATAATTTTTTCATTTTAGTGTGGTCTGAGGTAGATTTACAAAATTTTGTGCACTCTGCACAATTTTGTATTTGTACATAAAGAATAAGGCACATACTTACTTGAGGAAAGCAGAGAAGGCAAACCTTCAAGTGTTTTGCGCCAAAGTTTAATTTAACTGGTTCACTAATTTTTTAGAAAAACTTAGCGAATTTCAGGATTCTTCATGTTTGTTTATTATTGTTTATTTTTGTTTGTATTTGTTTTTTATTTTTTATTGTTTCAGGAATACATGGCCGGCTCGGGGAATTGGCACAAGTTTGCCAATCTGCAATCCCAGATCGGTCTGGGCATAAACGCCGAAGAAACCATCACCTCGCTGATGTACGGCAATCCGAAACTGCTGAAAACCTGCATCAAGGATGATAATATCAAGATTTTCGTCAAACTCGTACGCGACTACAAAACCAGCCGATTTCTAGACTACCTATCCACCCTGTGCGTTTCCAAGGGCGAGGCGATTCCGGAAATTCAAGAACTAATCTGCAAGCACGTTCTCAGCGAAGATGTGGTTCGAATGCTGATACAGACGGAAACTGACGAAAGCTCCGGACAACTGAAACTGATTTGGGATCGAAATTCACTGGAGGGCGTACTGGTGAATGATTTGCACAAACTGGCTAATAGCTCTGCGGACGAGGACAAGCAAATCCTAGACTTCTATTGTCACCAGCTGGACCTGTTTTCGCACATGTGTCTGGGCCGGCAATATTTGGCCATTGATAATCGATGGGTTGGCTCTCAGCTGAGTCTTGAGCTGGTTCTGCAGTGTATGAAGGATCAACGATTGCCCTACAAGCTGCGGGCTAGCTTCACAAGGCTAATGCTGCATCTCTATGTGGATACGGCCCCCCAGCAACAAGTGACCCCCATAGAATATGCCCGACTTTGGAAGGATGTACAAGAAAAGTTCGATATGTCCGTCTATGATGTGGTGACGAAGAAACGACGACAAGAGATGGCCGAAGATACACAGGGCTCGGCCGAACGACTAAATCGATTCGAAGCAACCATCGATTTTGTGGATCAATATTTGCAATCGATTCGAAGCGAACGAAAAGCATCCCGGCATCGTTTCAGTGAGCTAACTCACGAAGTGGTCACTTTGGCACGCTATCTAGTCTATTTTGGCTTCTACTCGCTGGAAAAAATGATCCTACTCACGCAGGATTTGTTGCATCTAATCGATTGCGTAGATGAGCCAGCTCCGCCGAAACTGAAAAATCTATCGCCGTTCGTGACCGGTGGAACCGCACAACCGGAAATTCTGAAACCCGCCCTAGATAAATTGAAACTGAAGGCTCAAGCCGGGCCTTTGGATGATTCGGACTCATTACTGACCAAAACGAAGTTGATAATTTTGGACATTTTTCAATTTGTCTACAACATACGTCTGGATTTTCGCATTGGATATCTGTTGTCGCTATTCAAGCGAAAATGCCCTGAGTCAATGCGTTCTGTGGGCGATTCTGGGGTTTTAGGGTCGATCCCTTCAACTGATACGAATGCGGAGTCGATTGATTTTGGCTCGACGGATAAAGATCGAATTACGATGACCGAGTACATGGAAATTGTGAACGAACTGATTAGAAGCGGAAAACAGGAAGGACTTAGACTGGATTTAGACGGACAGGACGGTAGACAACTATTGCGGGTTTTGCTGTTTCACGTTATGCACAAGCACTCGGGGCTGGCTAGTTCCTCTCTACAGCTGCTGTTCCGCCACTTCAGCCAAATACAAGAACTCTACAGTGCCTTCAAGCAAGTACAACTGTTGGTCACCGAAGAGGAGGTGCGAAACTATACTCAGATTCGCGAAGATTTGCTGATTTTGCGAAATCTGGTGGAAAAGTCCGAGAAATGGCACCATTATGATGATCGAAAACGGCTGGTGAGTGCGACTAGCGAGGATCGATCCAGCGGGCATGGCGATGCCGAATTCAGCATCCCCTCCCAGGTGCACGAGAATAGCATCAGCTACGAAGACGATGGACTGGGCGTTTGCCCGATTTCCCTGGATATGCGATCAGTCGAGCAAAACAACAAATGCTCGCTGGCTCAGAAGCTCAAAGAGTCGATGAAAACGCCGCATAAGTCTGTCGAAGAGATTCTGAAACGACTAGATCGACTGTGTTTCCGAACCTTCCTGAGCGGTGAATCCAATGGACTAATCAGTGGGCGAAATCAGCAGCTATTGCGGAATATGCGCGTGCATCATGTTGTTTTGGAATTTTTGACCGTTGCCGACAGCATGCGTGACGACAGTCAAATTCCAAAACTAATCATGTATGCGCATAAATTTTTGCAAGACTTTTGTCGTGGCAACCGCGAGAATCAAAATTTGCTCTACCAGTATTTGCAGTTTGGCGGCGGCGGGCCCAATAGCATCTTTACCCTTCGCATTGAGTGTCCGGACTCAGTGGAAACGCTGTGTGGGATTTTTCGCGAAAACCTCGACCTTTGCTCGAATGTGCCCGATTCTCTGATTGAACACGCAGTAGCTAGGCTAGAGGACGGAGAGAAAAGTGTCAACTATGTGAAATTCCTGCAAACTATCGTCAAAACGGCGGATAGCCCTATACCGCAGTCTCAGTCGAAAGTGATGGAAGAGCTCTGCTGCCAAGTGGACGACTCTGCGACCTTCTATAACGATACTGCGAGCTTCTGCGACCTTGTGCGACTCATGGAAACGACGGATACAGAGGAGAGATCACGTGACGCGCTCAACTATCACGTGGAACTGATCAAGTTGCTGATTTTGCTGACGGAAGGACGAAATGGGGATACGGAGCTGAAGGCGGCCAATTTGGTGACCATAGACGATATCGTGCGGGTTGTTATTCATCCGGCCAGCTCCTATAGAATGCGAAATGTCTACCTGTGTTTCCTGTACCACTGCTACATTGACACCGACGTGGAAATCATCAAAGATACCCAATTGTTGAACAAATTGTGGGCCATTTTTGAAGTTCTCTACAAAGATATCAGTGTGATGATTGAGGCTGGAGAAAGCTGCGACCCAGATCTCCGGGAATATGTGACCGAAACAGCGGGCAAAATTTTGTCGACCTTTTTTCGCCGATTTCTGGGCGAAGTGCAGTGCACGCTGGAAATTTTGCAGCCGCACCAACGAACGCTACGCGATTTGGTGTCCGGCCTGCAGAAGATTCAAGTTTGTTGCAAAGAATGGCTTCCGAAGACAACTTTTTTGCAGCTGGAAACTTGCTCGCGAATGTTGAAAGATGTGGCCGAACGATTGGGATTCCCTCTGGTTGCTGAACAACTCTACGCCGTGCAGAAACCTAATCTTCTCTCGGTGGGTACTAGCGCCAAGGGTATTGGGTCCATTTGGAAGAATCGCTCGCAGGATCGAAATATTTTGCGACAAGTTCAGTCGCAAGATTGTCGATCTATAGTGGATCGTTTGCAAGAAATGGTATTTGATTTCGAACAATGTCTTGCCCCTTTGTCGGAGGCAGAATTTGGGGTCTTGGTCGACGTTCTGGGCAAACCGTTTGTCCTATTTGCCCAAAAATCCCTGGCTGACTATCACTGTAGGCGGGGAGATTTCGTGAAAAAGCTAGGCGAGCTTTGCAAAGCCTTGCTGAGAGAAAAGCAAGAGAGTTTGTGCGTGCGGCTGTTGCAAACTTTTCAGAAAATGCTGCTGCCCAAAATCCCAACTGATAAACGCGGAGCGGAAGTCAGTGAAACGATCAGAGCTAGATTTCTTGGACTAGACGTGATCAAGCAGCAAGCTGGGAAGGAGGATATAGCCTCGTGGCCTTTGGACAAAATCCAGACTTTTTTGGACAAGCTTGGAATCACTGAATTGGTGGTGAATTTGTTGATTGCAAATCCGTCGCAGAAAATCTTTGCCGAAACAGTCGAGTTGGCCAATGCGTTGCTGGAAAAAGGCAATGGGCAGGTTCAGGCGACTTTTCTGAAATGCATCCAAGGCAAGGGATCGGATAAATTCTTTCGAGTGATCACCGATAAAGTGGAATGTGCCATTTCGAAACTGCGCAGCTCTGCACCTGCGGCGGCTGAAAATTTGCTATCTCGACGATCGCCTAGTCAGACACCCAGGCGGGTGAGCACGGTTACAGCACCGATGAAGGATCTCAGTTGGCTAATGGCCGCAAACCAGCAAGAAGAACCAGGGTCTGAACAGGTTCAACCGGTTTTCGGCGAACAACCGATGGTTATTGCCCCCGACCTGCGCGATTCCCTGCCGGCGGAGCTAGCAATTATGCAGCCGGTGCTGCGCTACTTGCAATTGTTGTGCGAAAATCACAATCGGCAATTGCAAACCTATCTACGCTATCAACAGGAGAAGCATAGCTATGATGTGGTCTCTCTGACGTTGACGTTTCTGGACGTCCTGTGCGGTAGCACCAGCGGTAGCTTGGGTCTGCTGCACATGTATATCAATCCGAGCAATGTGGATTTGGTCAACCAAACGTTGGCCACTTTGACCGAGTTTTGTCAGGGTCCGTGTCATGAGAATCAAAACGCCATCGCGTCGCACGAATCAAACGGCCTGGATATGATCATCAGTCTAGTGCTGAACGAGATAAGCTCCCTGAGCGAGCAAAATCTAGTGGCTCTGGAGGTCAAGAGTAATGCGTCTAAACTCCTACTAGCTATCATGGAGTCTAGACAAGACTCGGAAGTGGCCAATCGGATTTTGTCTAATATGAATCGCATGAGCTCCGGGCCTGAACAACTGGTTGGGGCTTTTGAGCAAGCCTACAGTCAGCACGCGAGTCAGGGGAATCCCACCCTGCTGGTTAACTCCCTAGCGGAAACAGCCGGTACCGGTACCCTCCCACCGGTGCCTCACGGTGCCACCAACCTTCCGGAACCGGAAACTCGGGGGGAGGCGTCCTCGCTGCTGGTGGGACACAATATATACATCCTGGCTCATCAGCTATCACTGCACAGCGAAGAATTGGCTCAGTTACTCGACGATATCGAGAGTAGTCCGGCGCGTGGCTATTACCAAGAGCACACGGCGGAGATAGAGATTGTACGCACTGATGCTCAGAACAGCATGGAAAAGGTGGTTTTCCCGGTTCTGGAAATGTGCCTCAGTGGTCTAACACCGGCGACCCGAGCCCGAATCGCCATGGAAACCGAGCGAGATGAGCAGGGCAGCAAAATCCCAGATTTTTTCTGTCGTTTCGATGAGCTCTACCAGGAGATGAAGTGGCAACGAACGCTGCAAACCAATTGGCTGCTGTTTGAAATCAGCCAACGAACACAACTCTGGTCTAGGGCTTCCTATACCATGGCTTTTCTGATCAACCTGATGGTAGCACTGTTCTACCCGATTGAAAAGGAAGAAGTTTTGCCCGGAATTGTACCTACCATTTTGTCGACTATGCTGTTTTGTGGCCTTGCCCTGATGTTCTTGCCTAGACGATTGGCCAGCCAGCTGCTTATTGTCAGTATGCTGTTGCGAATTTTGCTGATTTTTGGCGTGAGGCCTGCGCTATGGCTTCTGGGCACGCTGCAGATTATAAACAAAGCGCTGCACATTGTGTGTTTCATGGGAAACCGGGGAACTTTTTGTTGGAAACCAGAGGATGTAATCCGGGACCGGGAATTTCAGCTTCTGGTGGGATATTTGGTGTTCTGCGTTCTGGGTCTGTGCTATGACCCGTTGTTCTACAGCGTTCTGTTGTTGGATATCATAGCTCGGGAGGAAACCCTACAGAACGTCATACAATCGGTTACCAGAAATTGGAGATCTATCGCCCTGACAACCATGCTGGCTGTGGTTTTGGTCTACCAGTTTGCGATTATTGGATTCCTGCTCTTTCCCGATGACTATGAAGGGGAGGAGGGTGGTCAAATCGGCTATTGCGATGCACCTGACCCAACGGATTGCAAAAATGCTGCGCGCAGCACAACTTGTAGTGCGCTGTGGGGCTGCCTGCTTGAAACCATACACTGCGGCATAAGACAGGGGGGTGGAATTGGGGACTGTCTGCAAAAACGAACCCCCTCCCAGCCCCAGGGATATCTACGCATACTTTTTGATTTGCTATTCTTCTTTGTGGTAATTACAATCGTGCTGAATTTGATTTTTGGTGTCATTATTGACTCTTTTGCCGACTTGCGAAATGAGAAACAGGAAAAAGACGACGTTTTGAAAAATACCTGCTTCATTTGTGGACTGAATCGATCTGCTTTTGAGAATAAGTCGATCACGTTTGAAGATCACGTCAGTAAAGAGCACAATATTTGGTTCTATGTCTACTTCATGGTATTACTGACTGAAAAAACACCAACTGAATTCACTGGGCCGGAAAGCTATGTCTACTTAAAAATGGAGGTCAGTTTTGACTTGAATTTTTTGTACCTGGAAAGACTAGATGACTGGATGAGATCAAGGTTTTTTTTGCGGACCACAGTGCGGACATCCGCAATTTTTTTCAGTCGTCCGCAATTTTTTTCAGCCGTCCGCAATGCGTCCGCATCCCGAAATTCCTCAAACAAAATTTTTCTCGTGCTGCCCCCTTCGTTTTTCCCACTCCCAGAAAAAATTTTCCGGCACGTCCCCAATTGACCAAATTTACACTATAATTTCCAAAATTTTCCATCGAGGGCTGTGCCTTCTAATTCATCACAACGGTATAATATATGTGTATAAGTATATAACATGACTTTTGTCTGCTATAGTGTATTAATGAAGTTTAATGCTAATAATTATTTGTAAATGAAGGTAAAGTAAACAATTCGTCGCTTTTCGGGGTAGTCCAAACGGGAATCAACTTGGTAACCATTAACCAAAAATGCCTGTTGGCCACAAAACCGTGCTTTAGTGTAAAAATTAGCGACTATTTTATAATGTATGCCTAAATTTAGGAAGAAATTGCATAAATTTAATGGAAATTGCCGACCTGCCTGTGATAAGCTCAGAATGCACTGTTTTAAATGGAAAATCATTTGTTATTTTTTTATATATAAATGTATATAGAATGTTAGACCATGTATAGACCAAATTCGGCATAAAAGTCAAATTTCTCGAACTTTTTTTCCTCCCGCAAACCCCGAAATTTTTTCCGACTGAAATTACATACAAGGGTTACACCTTTGGTTTTTATGGATCGGTATGAAAAATTCGATATTCTCCCATTGACCAAATTTGGCCTAAAAATCAAACATTTTCACCAATTTTTTCTGGGGGCTGCCGCCCCCAGAACCCTGCAGCTATGTTGACTGTGCTGTGGTCTTCACTTTTTAGCGCAAATTTAAGTGTTAAAATTGCTAAAAAGTGCATTTTAACTCATTACAAAAAAATCGAGAAGTCGTTCCCCCAACATTTTTTCTGGGGCCGTATTCTCAAAATTACCTGCAGGTAAAGTTAGGCTAAGTTTACCCACATGTAAGGTGAAGGTAAAGTCGTATTCTCAAACAAGCCAGACTGAGCCAAGGGCGGACGGTGGGGGGATATAGGGGATATATCCCCCCTTTTGCCGGGAGCAAACGAAATTTTTTTGGAGCCGCATACCAAGAGTGGCCGTAAATTGATGAAATTTGGCCTCAAAATCGAAAAATTTCCCCAATTTTTTTCTGGGGGCGTCTCCCTGCTAGCTGTTTGATGGTGCATTTTAGCTAGTATTTGTGTAGTAAAAATAACATTTTTTGTGAATTTGTGCGCGGTTGGTAATGTCAAATATCTCCTTAATTCTGAACACTCGGCGGCCCGCCGATTTTTTAATTTTTAGTGTTCTGAGCTCCAGTTTTACTTTATATGCCGCTCTGGTCAAAAAATACCATTGTTATTTAATGAAATTTGCTAATATGTGTAGATTTTTGCGATATAATTGTAATTATTTGCATTTTAAGACGTTTCAAAAAATCGAAAAGTCATGCCCATCCCAAAAAAATTTGCTGGCTACACCATTGTTGTTGAGTATGAAATATGTATATAGTGCACAAAGAGAAATCCTAACATAGATGCATGAATTTTGCCGACTGTCCGCAAAAAAATTTATCCGTCATTACAAATTTGGCCGTCCGCAAAGTATCCGCACTTCGGATTTTCAAAAAAAACCCTGGATGAGATATGTAGTAGATACTTTTTTCAGGTAGTGGCCATATACGGGCGGGAGTGTTTTGCTCCCTTCCCAACCGGACCCCCCCAGAAATGTCCGCTCCAGATCGGTTTTCTCCCCCCTAAATGGGGCAAATTTTGGACCCCCAAGATTGGACTGGACTGGACTAGTTGTATTGCCAATTTTGGGAATCGATAAACAACTTATAAGCTATTTAACTTAATCCATATTGTCACTATTATAGTATTATACTTGAGTAAAAAGATGTGTTGAATGTCAAAGTGATAAGTTTAAGTTTGCTTATTTTCTTCAAATTCGTACACAAGTTTCCACAGAGGGACTATTCAACAGTATGTTGAAAACTGGAGCTATACCTGCGTCATAGCAGCCTGTTATCTGGACTGCGCCAACCAGAAGTGCGTCATCTAAGTTGTTGCGTCATGGCGCTGTTTATTTTCAGAACAAAGAATTGGACTGGTTTCCCCGACTGCGGGCCATGTCGTTGGCGGCTGAGGAGGAATCAGAGTCGGAGCAGAATGAAATCAGGGCGCTACATTCGCTGCTCCAAGAAACAGTGCAACAGGTGGGATTTGGGATTCTGTTCAGTGACGGGGGGACAGGGTAAATTTGATGTGGGGGTGAGGCATGATTTGGCTGAAATGTGGCTGTGGCAGGGGTGTCATGGCTCTTAATCCCCCCTTAGATACATGTATTTGGGTGGGCCGAACGGGTGGGGGGGTTGTCTCAAAAATTGAGGGTCCGGGGTGGTTTCTAAACTTTAGACGAGATTCAGTAATCAGTATGCAAATTTTTCGAAATTTTTGAAAAAAATTAGAGTATTTTTGGTTGATTAGGGGGTGAGGCTTCCCCAAAAAATTTTTACCCCGCTACATGTGTGCCCCCTTCATTGTATGAGTGGACAGGGTCGTGGGGGCGGTGGTAACTAGGCACTGCCCCAAAAACTGGCCCCGTTTAAAAAACTTTGATTTCATATTTCAAGTTTTTAACTTATGAGAGCACTGATTTTTATTTTGATTAAGAAAAATAGAGGATTCAGCTATAATTTAGTGAAGACTTTCTTGAATTCGAAGTCGATAATTTTCTAATTTTTAAAACTTAGGTAGCTAACGACCTTTATTACCGTATCAATTCACTTAATTTAGTCCGACTAAACGGTTTAAAATTTTACATCCATTTAATGTTAGCTCGTTTTTTATTTTTATCAGAGTTTACTGGCATATTTTTAGGCAAAATTTTATGGGGGGGCGCGATGGGGGGGGCAGCCCCCCCCATGGAGGGGGGGCGTCGACAAAAATGGGGGGGGCGCACCAATTTAACGATAAAACACTATTTTTACAGGAAAAAATGGTTATTATACGGTAAATGTTACGTTTACATACTACCATTACACCTACGCTAATACTAATTTTAGCCAAAAATGACTTAAAAACCTGACGAACACGACATCGCTACAGCTAAAAATTCGCTAAAACGTCCTTCCGGAAAAAATTTTGGGGGCACCCAATCTGAAATGGAGGGGCTCAAAATGGGGGGAGCGCGACCAAAATGGGGGGCGCCCCCCCCAGCCCCCCCCCACTAAAAATATGCCAGGTTTAAACAGAGTTATTACGCACGCTAACGTTAAGCTTTTCTCATTAAATCCTTTTAGTCCAGTGATAATGGGTTGGGAATTAAATTAAGTAGACTAAGTTATTGAACTAGTTTAGTCTGATACTCTGCTAACCACATCTAAACTGCGTGTAATAAATGGACCGATAAAAAATGCGCCCCAAGTAAACTAGATAATATTATGTAGTTTGTAAATAAGTATGCTTTGGCTACAACTGTTGCTTATTCTGAAGTACACATACATCAGCTTGCTTTGTTGATTTTTCTGTGCTTTCGCAGAATTGTCAAACTGCTATGATCTTAATCTGTATGCTGCACAACTTTGGTACTTTGGTAGTTAACGGGGCGTATATAAATGTTGAACCCGAATACGTATTACGTATATTTCTGTGCACTTGTTCCTATCTATGTGTTGATCTACTAGTGACATTTATTCGGCTGTATAAGAAATAGCTATCGGCATCACAGTGTCTAGTTCTGGGAAGGGGTTTATCGCGTATTTCTCAAAGTTTAAGGGGCTGTCCCGACGTTTTGGTGACTTGAACTAACGAAAATGGAAAAGTGTCAAATTTTACCTAAAAAGGAATATTTTGCAAAATTTAGATAGTTTTAGCGATTTTTTAGCCTTTTGGTCATCTTTGAAGCATTTTGCAGCGATCTTGGGCGATCTTTTTAGTTTTCGGGTCCCCTTTTTTCAGCACCAAGCAGGATGCTTGTCCCGACGGGCAAATATTAGGGGGGTTGTCTCGGATAGTCAAATCTGTGGCGGGGGGCTTGCCCTTCCCCACAGATCCCCCATGTACATAGGGACAAGTACAAACACACTTCCTAAGCCTACGCCTAAATGTCATTTTTATTCTTTTTTCAGGTGCGGTCCTTGTCCTGTCAGCTGCTACAGCTCCGTCAGAAAATGTCCGATCAGCGTACACGACGTCAACGAACCGAAGTCCTGCAGCGGACCGCTTTGTTCTCCAATCGATCTATGCCGCTCACCAATGCTAATCATACTCCATAGATCGATTTATTGATTTATCGATTTATTGATTTTGATGGATTTTTATATAATTATTTTTTGTTTTTATTTACTATGTAAATGAAGTGTAAATCAGCAATTAGTGTATTATTCTAATATTGTACAAATGTAGCAGCTTGCCTATTTTTTGTGAGAATTTTTTACCCCGCTAAGATAATAATTTTTTAGTTAGATCTAGCTGTATGTAATTGAACTTAAACTTAAACGTAACTCTAATTTTAGCAGAAACGATAGCTTTCAGATTTCTTCGAGAATACGACTTCACCAATGAGTAAAAACAATTTCATGTACCCATTGTTAATTTTGAGAATACGGCCCCTGAGGTGTGCAAAATGTCGGAGTCTACACTGTCTTATTAATCTGGTAATGCCTTGTTTTGATTTTGATTGATTTTGTGTCTTATGTTATTTGGCTGATATATATTTTTGGTACCCTTGCTTGTGATGTAGCTTTTAGGTTGGCTCAGTCATACTTTGTGGTTACTTTTGCTCACTTTATTATTCTAGATTCTTGTTTCTTGGTTACATTTTGGTATAATTTGTATGCTATATATATTTATACAGATTTGTAATTAGACTATGTCTAATGCTTTGAATTAGGGTCGATTCATTCGATTTTAGGTAGTGTGACCAGGGTTTTTTTGGGTCCACGAGTGGGTCTAGATTCAAGTTCTCTTAACTGGACCCAACAAAAAATAACCTGACCCAAGCCAGACCCAAGGGGGTGACAGGGTGGGTCGCGACCCCCGTCTCAACCTTGGTTTGAACCTCAAGAAATTGTAAACAAGGGTCCCCCCTTTGATTTTCATCGCCCCGCCGAAAAAAATTTCTGATACGTCTCCAATTGACAAAATTTTGCCTAAAAATCAAAAAATTCTCAATTTTTTTTCTGGGGGATACCGCCCCCAGACGTCTGCACCTGTGTGGCTGGCTAGTCCTTGTTATTATCTTGCATCAAAGCCTACGCATGTCTACAAGAGTGCATTATGCTGAATTTACTTGTGTAATACACTGTCTGATGTGACGTTCCTATCTTGTTTTTAATTTTCCTGTCAGAAAAAAATTTCTGATGCGTCTCCAGTTGACCAAATTTGGCCTAAACAGTTTAAAAATTCTCATTTTTCCTGGGGACTGCCGCCCCCAGACCCCTGCAACCTGTGACTCACTGATCTTGCGTTTTCACTGCGAATTTAATAATGTTAAAAACTCACTTTACCTAAATACCAAAATAAATGCTAAAAGGGTATTTTAACCCATTGCAAAAAAGTCATTCCCCGAAATTTTGTTCTGAGTATATATACGCCACTGACAGTGAATTTATTTAGATTAAATTACTACATAAATGACCACAAACTGCGTTTTGTTACGTAAACCTTTAGCTATAAGATGTAAAAAAATCATTGGTTCTGACCTAGGAGCTACCGCCCCCCAGACTCCTGCAGCTGTGTGACAGTGATTTTGCATTTTATTTTTGTGTTGAAATTGCAAAAAATTGTGTCGAAAATGCAAAAAAGTCTATATATTTCATTCCATTACAAAAACTCGAAAAGTAATTCCCCCGAAATTTTTTTCTGGGTACGTCAATGCGTACCTGCACAGAAAATGACATTATATAATATAAATGTCTACTTTCGACACATATATTCTTGACCCAGTCTGTGCTCAACTGGACCCAACGAAAATTAACCTGACCCAACATGGACCCATTGTCAATTTTGAAAAAAACCCTGAGTGTGACATTTATTCGTTTTTGAAAGGGGGCATTTGAGAGGGCTGATTAAAAAGTTCAATTAAAATTAAAATATAAATTTCAGTTCAACTCTAGTTGTTCTTTAAACAGCCATGTAGAATGCGCACAAAATTGCGCATCACTAATGTTTTCAGACAAATTTTACGGCGCTTGTGTACAGAAGTGGGAAGGGGGCAACCCAAAGTGAGGCCTCCTAAATAAATTGCTAGGTAATATTGTAAAAGTTTGATTCGGCCCTAAATTTGATGCAATATCAAAAATTGCTGTAACAATTATTTTGACTGATCAGTTTATTAACTGTTTATATTTTGTAAGCTCGGTGTTCTATAGTGCTTTGTATTACTAACATTCATTCACATTTCAACATTCTTATTTTTTATATATTTTTATTTTTAATGTATTTTGGTGACTACTTATTTATTGTTTATTTGCTAACTAATGCAGTTTTTTTCTGTTTTATTCGCTAGTTAAACATTTTTGTTAGTTTTGTAAACGATGACGTGTTAGCAAACTAGCGAGCTTTTGTTAATAGTGTTATTGTTATAAAGTTTCAGTTTCTAAGGCTTTTTTCCGATTTTATTCAAATACCGCGTTTTCACGTTAAGCCGTTTTCCTACTGTGCTGTGGGACGTTGACTGATATATTTAAATATTTTTTCTCTTAATGTTTTAAAAAACAAAATCGAAAATGCGGAACTATGTTTTTTGCACCTTCTCACGGACAGTGACTTAGTATGAACCGCGCTACGGCTTTAGTTGCTCATAAGGTACATATGCATTTTGTGCTGTGTTTTTAACCATTGTGATCTTAAGGTATTCTTAATGCAATAATTATTGATAAGTCTTAACTACTTAACTCCGTTAATATTATGGGTTTATATTGTTTATTGTTATTATTACTGCTTGTTTATTGCAGTTATATATACTTGTTATTACGTACGATGTATTTTCAATTTTGTGTGGTTTTGACTTTTTTATCACATCACATTCAGTTTCAATTAACAACTGCATGTCCGTTCAGAAGTTGAGGGAAAATCACGTAAATAAAAATACGTTCCACTGAACTGAAAAGTGGCGTACCAAATTATAAAACTTTTGTCTTTTAAATCAGGTTTTAGTAATTTTTTGTTTTCAAATTCTATTGTCAAGTCAACTTGATATGTGCCTAACTTTCATGTAATTTGTACAAAATTTGTAATTGTAATTTCGGTTTTTTGTCTTATACTTGTGACGAAGGATTAAGTTTCTAAGATGGACTAAGCGAGTTACATGTATTAACTTTTTAATGGATTAACTTTTTCTACCTTAGAACGATCCTATCATCTTCTTTGTTCAATCGAATTTCCTCAGTATTGCCTTGTTAATTATGGTCAGTTACTATTCTTTGTTGTATTATGGACTTATTAGTTAATCTAATACTTTAATCCTTTCAGGAAGCGGTTTAATCCATGTTAGAAACACAGCCCGAGTGAATTTGTAAATTTATTGTGAATTTAAGTATTCCTTATAATTTTTCGGGTTTACAATTATTTTGCTTATTTGTTTTTGTAGTATATACTAGATTTTTAATGCAGCTAGAATCTGTATTTTTAGAAAAAAGAAACAATTTTCAGTTATTGCAGAATCTTCAATATTTTCTAGCTACATTTATCGTTTGCACGTAGAACCGGTAGCTTAAATTATTTTTGCCAGTGCTGTTGAATGACTTTACATTTGTTATGATCGTTAATTGTATCTCCAAATCTTCTACCTTTCTGACGATATGACTTAAGGTATCTATTACTTGTACTTAATGTATACCTATTAGTATAAAATACTTTTTCGGTGTCATAGGAAATTGTACAGTTATAGTGGTACAAATGGGCATTTCAGGTTTTTGTCGATTCTTGCTTTTTTTAGTCGTTTGTTTATTCTGCCGGTAAAATTGTGTCAAAATCACGAAAATCAAAAAATATATATATATATTATGGTCTGCGTGTTTGCTTGATTTTTTTAGTTATTTTTTTAGTTTTTCAGTTGAATGGATTTTACGGCTGTAAGTAAAGTATCTACCAATTTTGGATTGAAAAGGTTAAATTATTCGTACTTTTATTGATAACAGAAATATGGAAATCTTTCAGTTTTCTGTTTAATGTCGAGATCATTAAGTTCATTTTATGAAAAAGTTTAACGGAAAGTTTTTTATGAACTAGATAAATTGTGAATACGTACTTTTTAGAAATATTTTATAATAAAAAACTAACAAAAATCGCGAACACTAACAAAATAACAAAAAATTTAAAAAATTACGTGTAGGCATTGATGTATGTTTTCAATTAATTTGTTTTTACTGAATGTAATGAATTATTTGTGTTCCAATAATAATGGACTGGTAGTTTTTCCCTGCATATTTTCTCAGCACTTGCACAGACTGTGATTGCTTAGAATGATAGATTGATATAATAGTTGTTAGAGGCCGAATAAAACTTTTATTTGCTCCGTTGGTGTTTTACTGTGAGCCCTAAGACATTTTAGGCGTATGGCGTATATGTAGCTTTAGTTTTAGTTTAAAAGTAGCTATAAAGAGTGGGTTTGCCAAAATTTAATTAGCGTGTACGGGCTACCCTCGGGTGCGGTGCTCATCTCAGCTACAAAGCCCTGGAGCGTCAAAGGTGTCAGTAGTGTTTGTGACTGGCCGGAATTTTCGGCTTGCCTGCCAATCTAACGCAGGCAGTTGTGTTGTTTTAGTATTGAAATTTTAGTTTAGTTTAGATAGTTATAGTATAGCGACCCCAAATTAGTTTTGATACAGTTATAGTATGGCGGCTGAAATTTAGTTTAGTTCTAGTTATAGTATAGGCTTTTCGCCGGAGTTTTAGTTATAGTATAGTTTTAGTATGGAGTTTTAGTATAACGGGATTTTGACGGCGAGCGTTTCCCCCCGATTATAGTTTTGCATACTACACAACTCTAGCCTTACTTTTTGGACGATTTTAGTAAATTAGTTGAACAAATTCTTTTTTCAAGAAAATGCAAAAAATGGCCGTTTTTTCAGCAAGTCAAATTTGAGTGACTTAACATTTGGCATCATCGCACACGCCATGGGCCAAAATTAAAAAAAATCATATAGGTTGATAGATATTGGGACATAGAATCATGCAAAAATCAACTTCGTCAGTGTTCACAAAAATTTCGGATGAAGGGACGCGTTGTGCACACAAAACACGTTTTTGCACCTATAATTTACACGTAAAATTAAATTTTCAAAAGTTCCTAGTCAAAAATTGGCAATAGCTTTGGTTCCAGTTTTTTGTTCCTTCTAGAGAAGGAACTATTGTTTTGAAATCAATTCTGCGTAGTGTAAAAGTAGCAGCCACATGTTATTCAGCGCATATAATTAACATGTAAAATCAGTATGGGAACCGACAGCTCTTTTTTTCAAAAACAAGTCTTTTTTTACAAATTTTCATGAAATAGTAGTCAACAACACTTTTGCACGGATATTAAGCTGTCATTTGCTAAAATTCTGAGATTTAAAATTTCATTGTATGGTAAATACACATGCTAATCATGTGAATGTCTAGACTGCTGTATGTTTTCTTCTTCTACTCATCGAAGTGGAGTGGTCGAGTGGTCAAAAGCGCTAGAAACGAAACTTTCTACAGACTACGTCACGCGTTCGACACCCAAGCATGGTTTTTTTGCAAAACATTTACGCAACTTTTGTCTGCAGAAACTGTTTTGTTTGACAGGACATTTCCTTGTCAAAACATGCAATAAGAATTTCTTGGCAACTAGGACATGTGTTTTCGATCAATTTGTTGAAATCAGCACCTACTATCCACTCAAAGTAAATCAAGTATTTACACAGGTATTAGTGCTTCTATACATGGAAATACATAAAAACAAAGGTGACGCTGAAATATTTTGGGTAACATAAGCGGACTTTGCACTCGGCGAAGGAACCTTGCCCCCTTTTGGGGCCTGCTTGTTACATCTGCCACGCGCCTTCAGGGGCGCTATTCTGCAATGTGTGCAAATTTGAAGCAAATCGAAGAACCTAAAATTCCCACATATACAGGTAGCCCTTAAGGATACTTAATCCGGGGGTTAAGGAATGACATTTTTTAAGCATATTTTCAAACTGTATAGCGGGATTAAAATTAACCGCTAATTCGGTAAAAATAGATAAAATATTAAACACAAAGCAAATCAAAAACTTAGCAATCTTTTTTGAAAATCCAAAAGCGAAGCAAATGTTAATAAAAATTTGGGCCCGCCTCGCAACAGCAACACGCGTAGACAAAGTGTGCGCTGTGGAGCATGCACCATTAGGTAAAATAAAAATCTTATATTATTTATCCAAAAACGGATGTTGATTCTACTGTGTTAAAAATATTTTCCCACCGCTTACTAAAACTCCCGAGTTTTAGAAAGCGTTTGTACCATAACTAGTTTTAGTATACCTGGGCCCGGTTTCATAAAAAGTATATTAGTACATATTAGTACTAATGTACAACTAATAACTAATTATTAGTTCATTAGTTGCAATATTAGCGTTGCATAACTAATGAACTAATGACTAACTATCATTCATTATTCATTAGTGCATTAGTTTCTAATTATTAGCACTAATGAACGTTCCAGTTTCATAAAATTACTAAATGAATGTTCATTAGTCGCTAATTACTAATATATTAGTATTAGGTGATCTGCGACCAATGAATCATTCATTAGTGAAGATTTTGAGCTTGTTTTGACCAGTTTTTGGTTACAATACAACTAAGTAGTGTTAAAATCACTCAATTAGTGTTTGCTTGGTATGTTTATAAGGAGAGTATGTAAGTTACTCTAAAAACCATGTATTGGAGCTTGTCAAAAAGTATCTCCTCCTTAAGAGAGGTGAAGTTTCATTCAATGAGTATGTAATTCGTCGTAATACAACTGCAGCAGCGCTCACGGAATAAGAGCGCAGGGATGCATATTGCTTCTCGTGCTGTCGATTCTTGGACATAGTTTATCGGATATTTGTAATCCATAATAGGCTGACGGATAAGGATTTTAGCTAAAACTTAAACCTAAAGCTCACACAATGATTAGAAAACGTCGTGTCATAGTGTGCCACATGGAGCACCGTCATGTAGAGGTGCCCACGTTCGGAAAGTCAAAATTGCGGTTCTTGAACTCCGGTATTTGTTCACATTTCATATACTCATAGAAAATCTAGGGCAAAAAAGGTAGACCATTATTTATGACATAGTTATTGCTGTATATAATTTTAACAAAAAAACAAAATATTCGCATAAATAGTTGCGAATGCACCCACATGCAAACGCATAGGTTTTTATGAAAAACAAAAACAAGGAACAGAAACCTAGGATATCGCAGGACCAACAGCAGACTGTTGTGGCCGATGTTCAATTTAACGAAATGTCTCTTTTGAAAGTTTAGCAGAACACAATGAATAAAATTTTAATTTTGGCTACTAGTGAAAGTGTCCCGACTGGCCCAACAGGTTTACGGAGTGCATGTGACGAGTTGTTCTTGATGGGTACTGAAAAATTGCAACTCACATTAATGGAAGTGACTAACAAACAATGATAAAACAACAAGCTAAGTTTTCGGCAAAATAATTCAGTAAGCATCCAGCAGTAACTTTTAAGTACATTGGCCAGAGGCCATTGTAAACCTGTTGGGCAGCTAATGTAAAATCTCAGCCAAAAGCTTCAGCAACTTGCGTAGTTATTATTAAGTGAAGTTTCATTGGTTACTGAAACTATCTACACATAACTTCTATGGATTTGGGTTGTCGAGTTGTTAGTATCGGAGATTCGCACCCATAAGGCCGCAGGTTGGATTCGTGACGGATTATTTTGTCAGACTTCTGAATTATCAAATCTATGAAAAAGTCCAGTGAACAGGCATATATTACGCAGTGAATGTACGAATTACAAGGCGCTTCAGTGGTGACAAATGCAATTTTACGGTATAACAGGTGTAAAACACACTCCGCACATTAACACTTCAACGCTAGAACAGTGTTAAGATACCAGAATCAAAATTGAAGACCTGTTGGGCTGTGGCCCAACAGGAATAAACACTGTTTTCTCTACCAAAATTTATCAACACGGCATTTTTAAGCACATATTTTACATTAAGACATTCATAACTATTACCATATTTTTTTCACCGTCTTCAACCGGTACCGAAACCTCTTGAAAGTTACACATTTAAAAAGAGGGGTCTCTGAGCTTTCAAATGATGTATTGCAATCACTAAATGATGATGGCAGTCCAAAGTTACTAGCGAAAACGTGAGGTCGTCGCAGCTGCGATGTGAGCTATTTATTCATTAGCACTAATAATTAGTACCTACTAATGAATCTGATAACTAATAATTGAGCGATAAAAAATTATATGAAACGCTCATTATTAGAACTAATGGAAAAACCACTAATTACTAATCATTAGTAATTAGTAATTAGTAATTATCTATGAAACCGGCCCCAGGCTTACTAAAACTCCTAGTTTTAGTAAGCGGGCATACTAAAACTAGTTATAGTATAACATGCTTACTAAAACTAGTTTTGTGTACTAACACTAGTTTTGGTATAAACCCAAATTTAGTTTAGTTTTATTTATAGTATAGCGTTCGGAAATTAGTTTAGTTTTGATACAGTTATAGTATCGCGGCTTGAATTTAGTTTAGTTTTAGTTATAGTTATAGTATAGCTAATTTGATTTAGTTTTAGTATCATATACTAAAACTAGTTTCAGTATTAGTTCTAGTATACTAAAACAACACTAGGCAGTTGGACACAATCAAGTTTAGCCGCCATACTTACAATTATTTTACCACCAATACTGATACATAAAAATTAATCCCTAAATGGTAATGAGTTGATCAATGTTTTACTGTAATAAATAATAATACAAAACAGCATTGTGGTTACAGAAACTAGGACAAAAATGTCAAACCATTTTCATTTAAGTTAAAAGTTAAAGTAAAGGCCATTGCTTCAGTTTAAGTTAAAGTTACAGTTAAAGTAAGACTCAAGCATCAATTTAAGTTAAAGTTAAAGTAAGCCGAAAATTGATGACTTTTATATAACTTTTTAAAAAAAACTTTAATTTAAAGTTGAAGTAAGGTTGTTTTAATTTAAGTTAAAGTTACAGTTAAAGTAAGACCTCTAACTTTTTTTGGAGTTAAAGTTAAAGTGAAAGTAAGACCCCTAACTTTTTTAATTTCAGTTAAAGTCTAACTTTTTTGCCCCAACAGAAACGCATAAAAAACAACTAATCAAGACATGTTGTTACAACAAAAATGTTCTATAAAATATCGAGTAGACAGACACAAAATTGCTCTAGAAACTTATGCAAGTTTAAACTAATTTGCAACACTTTGTGTATGTATGTAAAGTGTCAATTATTGAACTGAGTAAAAAATCGTGATAAAAATGTTAATCCTAACATTAATTTTTTCGGTTTGAATTAAAAGTTTGTGAATCGAAGTTACCGTTTGCGTGTTCATGCCGTGCAAGGTTAAAAAATTAGCCTCAGCTTAAGTTGATGGACTTAATTCTATTACAGTAGACTGCACCAAATCGGATTAACTTAAGTCTGAGTTGTAGCTAAACTCCAGTTAAATTGATTTAGTTAAATCGCAGCTAAGCCTTAATTTTCAACTAAATCTTAAGCGCCACTGCGCTATTCTGATTGGTGTGAATTCAAATCTAAGCTAAATCGGTTTTAAGCTAATCGTCAGTTAATCAGATTTGTTGCAGTCCACCGCTAATCTCCTTTATCCCCAAGTCTGGATCATGACCCGCTGTAAGTCGCGTCCGTAGCCGAGGCCGTTCCTCCGGAGCGAGCATTTTGCCATTGGCTGGCGAAAATGAAACAGTCCAGGGCGAACGAAATCGACGCTACCCAAAAGAAGAACTGAAAAAGCAACAGAAAAAAATGGTTGGAAAGTTAATTAGCAGGATGATCTATTGTGAAGTAAGATGCCCACTCCCCCAAATACTTAAGGTGGCGATCAGGCGAACCGACTTTGGCGTTTATTTTTTTTCAGCGACATTTTTTACCATAATGTCTTGAAGGAAAGTTGTTCGAAATGAAAATAGCTTTCATTTGATGTGCATATTGTGATCAATTTTTTTTAAATTTTTTGGACAATTTTGTATCCGTAGCAAAAAAAATTTTGTGTCCATATAAATTTTGTTTTGTAAATGATTACTCATATCATTGAAATATGCGGTTTCTTAGCTTTAAATTGATGTATTAAACTTAAGAATACGTTAAAAATTTGCTGAGTTATTTAGCCGTGAAATAGCAAATCAAAAATGAAAAACCTACAAAGCTGATAAATCTTCGAAAATGTCAAATATTTGATTTAATTTCTTAAAAAATTGAGTATGTTTTTTTGTAACTTTTTCAACGGAAATATGCAGTCCTAGGAAAGGTCTAATTTTTGAAAAAGTGAAACTTGTGGGCAAACCTTACATTTTTGCGTAGCGAAATCGACTACTTTTTTTGGACCTGGGTCCCAGCTGCCGTTTGCGATTGAGTTGAAAATTTGCACAATGAAAGAAACAATATAAATGCAGACGTGAAAGTTTTTCGATTTTCAAATTTTGGCCCGCAGCACTTTTTGTAGGCGCTCAAACACGACTGATTTTTGAAAAATCAATTTTTTGCAAAATCAAAAATCAAAATGAAAAATCAAAGATCAATCACGTCTAGATTTTTGAGAGATCTTTCTATTGATACCAAGATCATCAAAATCGGTTGAAGTTTTGCTGAGCTAGGTCAAAAACAAAATTAGTGTGAATAGGAAATTCGACATGGTCATAAAATTTGACACATTCACATTAGAGTGCTGAACTGTATTGTACATAGGTTTTTTGATGTCTCTTTGATATACAATTAAAGTGGTATTGCTATTTATTGCATGAGCTGAGCGCCAAAC
Source organism: Trissonchulus sp. WLG1_4 (assembly GCA_030248245.1). Lineage (NCBI taxonomy): Eukaryota > Metazoa > Nematoda > Enoplea > Enoplida > Ironidae > Trissonchulus > Trissonchulus sp. WLG1_4. Next base: position 10,314 of record JASANF010011644.1, on the reverse strand, counting down.
ATGAGTTTTGTTGCTGAGCGCTACCTTAAAGGGATTTACGACTGCTATTGGAGTGACGACAGGTCATCACCTGCCCAATAGCTTAACGGTCGAGCGCTGGTCTGCAGATTCAGAGATGGGTGGTTCGAATCCCTTCTGGATCATTCTGATGAAGATGCTGTTTTTTAGTAGATAAGAGTCCCCCCCTCCCTTTCTCGACAATGTTATGTCTAAATTTGTAATTCAGTGTGCAAGTAGCTACCTACCTAAACGCAACAGTTTTGCGTTGTTGATAAAATGGAGGGCATCTCCTCTCCAAAAAGTATCAAATGAACCTGGATTTATGCTATACAAAAATAGCCTAAAGCTAGGTCAATTCTTGTCCGTAAGGCTGTCCGTTTGATCATAGGAAAAAATGTAAAATGTACTTGAATGCTAAAAAGCGGGGTAACATTTAGTAATTCGAGGATATTTTTGTCAGTTCGAAAGAATAGCAACTTGCAAAAGTTTGTCTGCAGTCTGGACTAGCTTACGGACAAGTATGAACTAAGCTTACGGCTAAGGCCTAGTTCATACTTCATACTTGTCCGGGTCCGTGTCCGGAAGCAAATATACGCAAGCCAGCACAAAAAACACTACCTACAAATAAAACGATGAGTTTTTGCACATTTACAGACATCTGCTGTTCTAGCTTTTACGCACCAAAAATTGGTTATTAACTGCTATTAAATGTTTCGCAACAGCTGATCAAACTTTTTGCTTACGGACACGCTTACGGACAAGTATAACCTAGGCTTAGGTAAAAAAAGTTTTTCTTAAAAGCAAAATTCACCACTGCTGCTCCGTAACCGCTTCTCCAGCTGGAATCGAACCACTTTTGTGAGGCCACGATGCAAATGATTCCGCCAATGAGAGTGAATACGGACAAGATACCCGCATAAACTATTTCCTGAAAAAAATTATATATATCTGAAACGTCATTTTTATTGGTCAATGGACAGTTTTATTGTAAAAGTATATATTGATATATTGTAGGTATATATTGCATATATATTGATTTTCACAAGTGCGCGAGCACTTACGCAACACACAGACGCACAAATAATGCATTTTCTCACTTGATGAAGTCTGTGCCGGGCTAACTCGCGAGCCCTGGGCCTGTCCCGGGCCTTCCTGCGGGCCCCGGGCCTGCTCCGGGCCGGCCCGCAGGCCCCGGGCCCATCGGCCCTTAACGGCCCGGAGGGCCTGTAGCGGGCCGCGGCCCCGGGCCAGGTCTGGCCCGGAAGCGCGCGACTCGGCTTGTCCCGGAAAATTTGGTAGTGGCCGAACACTACTACTTGCTGTACTCTTGATAGTCAAAACCTATTCTTTTCGTCACGAAATCACATGTTTCGTGTTCTCATGTAGTGCAACTATTTTTGTCAGACTTTAACCCAACCTTATCTACTCTACCTATTGAAAATATTGAGGAAACTATTGAGAAAATTTTGTTGTTAACGTACAAAATACCCAATGAGCAAGATTTCGTTAGCAAGCATATCTCGTCTGTTGACCGTTAGTTTCGTCAAGTAAAACGAAAAAGTTTATTTAGCAGTTATTGAACATTTGAACCTGTGTTTAACGAACTCAAAGTTGCCAGAAATTTAAACCATGTAATTCTGCCCTCATTTAAATCTAAACCTAAAATTTACGCCCAAAATGAGGCCAAACAATTTATAGCATGACTTACAAATAATAACCAAGGGATACGTTCTAGCACTCTTGTATTCGGTATGTCCAACACATAGAGTATTTGTATAACCAAAGCCACAAGAAAACTGAAAACGCCAACGAAATACAAAAATCCATCCGCTTTGTAGGACCAGGGTGTTGAGCCAACACAGATTAAAGCGATGATGCAGCTTACCTGAAAACGTTAACTTATTTATTATTTACTTATTAAGTATTACCAAGAGTACAAAATAGGGAAGAGTATGACACTCCTTATTCCAGCTAATTGTCCGGAATGATGCTCCGGCCAAAATAGACCTTTTACGCCTTGATTTTAGGGTTGGGGGACCCGCTGTCGGATCAAGACAAGTCTTGATTCCAGGGTGGACGCCCCTCAAATCAAGGAAGTGTTTTGATTCCAGAGGGGTACCCCCTCGTTTCAGCAGATCGCCAGCATGAACTTTGTGGTGAAGTAGTGGTGTGCTGATCCGAGGGGGTACCCCCCCGAAATCAGACATGACATTTCACATTTTAGTTTGTACTGTAACGTTAACTTCTGTTTGTGCTTATTTGATGAAGAATGTAAAGGAACTCGAAACGATTGGAGTAATAAGAGGGCAGATGATTAAAATAACACACTGACACTTTATCAGTTGGTCAAGTTTATTTCAAAGTTTCACTGCGTTATGTTTCTCTGGTGAAATAAGTTCAAATTTTTTTGTTGACAAAAAATATAAATCTTTAATCAACTGACATATAAACTTACAATTTCCACAATCCTAATTATTCCTGGAATGGTTCTGAGGTACTGCAAATTTAAGCCCGCCATGGTTCAACCAGTTGAATGGAAACAATACAATGCTGTGCCGTAAACTGGGTTATCTTGCTTTGTATATGTAGTTTACTGTTTGTCATCTGATAAGCAGAGAATAAAATTACTTGTTTTGCACATATACGTGAGTATGCCGTGGGTAATGTTGAACATAGCTGCGAAATCAGGGTTTTAATAACACTTAGGGGCATAGTTTGATTCAATGCTTTTGAACTGAGTTGAGAATTTGGTGTTCTCATAAATTCAACAAACACTGTAAATAAATAAATTTCATAATTACAAAGACCCATAAATTTATCTTATCGGATTAAGGGTAAAATAATGTGATGGTCTTGATTTGATGAAATGTGTAAACTTTCGTTAGTCCTAGTACATATATCGTTATTATTAAAATCGATCTATTTAGTTTAATCTAGCTAATCTATTAGCTATGCGAAGGCTCAAACCGAAATGCAGTTTGCATGCACTATGCAGCCATTTTGTTTTTTGCATCAGTCATTTAGTGGAGCTTAAAAGCAGCCTGCCAACGTTACGGCCATTTCCAGACAGATGTTAATTTGGCTGTCGTGTAACGAGTAACCGAAAGTCACCTCCGTATCGTATTTTCTAAATACCAGCATGCGTAATAACATATTGACGTATAACATCGATTTTGTGCAGTTGAAATTGCATCCGTGCTGTTAGAAAATGATTGGATGATGTCTTATCGCGTGACAGACGAATATGCAAATTAGGTCCGGAGTCGTACAGTACGTCCGAGTGCGTTGTCATTCGTGCACTGTGAGGTGAATTGGGCGCTGCTTGTGGCTCGCGTTTCTACAGTGTACTCTTGGTGCAGTCTGTGGTGAAGATGCAAGAAGCAAAGTATGGTAAGTAAAAGAACTGTATTTAATCTCTTGAGAAATTATATTTTTTTAAAAACTTCAATTTCGGTCATTTTTTGGGCGCAGCAGCATTTTCGGCCGATGGTAAATTGTTGATCACATTCACAATCACAACCACTGAGCCGAGAGAGAATTATGTTCAGCTATGTCTAGGGTGGGTTCATAATATAAACTTTTTGCTATAGTTATGAATTGACTTTGTTGGCAATTTGTAAATGCCACATATAATTAGAACAAGATTTGTTTTCTGTTATGTTTGCGGGAGAAATGTCTTAAAACATTAAAATACCTACCTATTTTATTATAAAATTATTAGTAGTAATAGTAATATTAATAATAACAAGAGTACATAATAGTGTCTCACTCTATTTAGAAGAAGAGTGAGACACTCTCCTTTCTGCCTGTGTTATAGAGTAAGCAGATGCGCTCGTCATTTCCAGCCCACATGTTGCCGTTTTGTGCAACATGTTGTTGGCCAATCAGCGCGTAGATTCTCTGCGAAACACAGTTTAGTATATAATTGCTGTTGCGTTGATAAGCATTAAGATAGGGATAAAAGGTTAATAACTCATTATTTATTCATAGTCTGCTTACAAAAATATTAAAAAATGTTTGCAAATACCTTTGGGGATATTTTGGCAAACTTTCAACTAAATTAATTGAGAAACTTTCATGAAATTGAGAAAAGTTATTCTCTCAAAAGTTTCTCAGTCAATTTCGCTGAAAGTTTGCCAAAATATCCCCAAAGGTATTTGCAAACACTTTTTAATGTTTTTGCAAGCAGACTATGAATAAATAATGAGTTATTAACCTTTCATCCCTATCTTAATGCTTATCAGCGCATCAGCGATTATATACTAAAGTGTGTTTCGCAGAGAATCTACGCGCTGATTGGCCAGCAACATGTTGCATAAAACGGCAACATGTGGGCTGGAAATGACGAGCGCATCTGCCTGCGCTATAACACAGGCAGAAAGGAGAGTGTCTCACTCTTCTTCTAAATAGAGTGAGACACCATTATGAACTCTTGATAATAATTAGAGTACTCAGTTTCTTAACGTAATTTTTAGTCGAAATTTGTATTTACTTCATACTAAAAGAAGCATTGTTATATATTTATCATTTTAGATCTACCACAAAATCATCGATCGTGGTGATTTGGGGTCTGGGGACGAAAGCAGATACATCGATTCACGATACTGCAATTTGATTCCAACATTTTATTTTTAAGTTTTTTAGATTCTAATTTATTTTCGTTTGTCGATTTAGTGGAGTTTAATTTAATTTAGTTGAGTTTACACAGGCAATTTAGTATTTATGTAGTATTCTAGACGATTGAACGTGGAAGAATACCAAATTGTGTAGGTAATACGCATATTTTTTTTACCGAAACTAAAACCAGACAGGCTTATATTTTCTTTTGATCCTAAAATTAGCATTTTACTTGCACTAGGACAGGATTTCAGTCTCGGATTTTAGATCTGGAACCTTTCTCTCTGCGGACGCAAACTGTCATCTGTACTTGGAAATCACTTTCGTACTTTTGGACGAAATTCTCATTCTCTGGTTGTGCTCTTGCTAGTAATAGCATGTCGTTACGACAGGAGCAATACTTGGTGCTTGCGGAATGTACAATAACTGTACAATGCCCTTTGTTTTAATACCAAATACTAGAGCAATCTAGCTATTGGTCTTGTATATAGTATTTTTTCATCTTTGCTCTTAATAATAAAAAATTACGACACTTCTAGCGTAGTGGCGTGACGCTACGACAACTATTTACTCACTTGCAAGTCACGTTTTTGGGGGTGTAGTGTGGTTTCTTGGTTTAGGGCTGGAAAAGCCCAAATTTGGGTCGGTTTTTACGTATATAGCTAGATTATAAGGAATACGGTTAGGTGTAGAAGTACCCTATTGGGGTTAGCAAAAACGTGACCTGAAATTGAGTAAGTAGTTATCGTACCCGAACGCCCTAAGCTGGGCAAGTGTCGTAGTTTTAATATTAGGGAAAATAGGTTTTAATACCGACCATTTGAGCAGTTTTAACATTGGTCATAATGGTGGATATTTTCGGCTTTAAGAGCAATAAATAATAAAAAATAAAATACTGAGCAGCAGAACAACAATACATGTTGTTCTTCTGTAAAGTATTTTGATTTGCGTGCTTATTCTTTTTGCCTTTTGGCTTCTATTTGCTTTTTACATATTTTCAGGTTTTTTAGTTTAAAATATATTTTTAAATTAGTTTTTGAATTTAATACAAACAATTTAATACATTTAATAAAATACATGTCCTAGACTTTTTACTACAACTTTTTCTAGATTCTTCACTACTGGTAAATTACTACTAGAGTATTGTGCTCAGTTCGGAAAGTTTTTTTGCATGTTAATTGTTCATTGTTTGGTTTTTTGTTGTTTGTTTGTTTTGTTGCATGTTTGCATGTGCAAATTGACTTCATGTTTATTGAATTACTTAACGTTTTCTTCATACATATTCAATTTAATTGTTAAAACTGTTAACAAAACTTTCAGGGTGGATTTCACAAAGGTGGTTTTACTAAAAACCAATGGTTTTACGTATGATTTGAACATCAAGCTAAAACCATGGTTTATGAAAATCTACGTAATAAGCGATATTTCGTAATCAAATTATGTGCAAATCGTGCAAAACCTACGTTGCTTTAGTAAACCCACCTATGTAAAATCAACCCTAAATTTTAACTTGATATGCTTCATTAGTTAAATTTATTCGTAATAAGTAGTATGCTTGAATCGTGAGAGCCCGAAATGAAGGAGAAAGCGATTTTGTGGCCCCTACCTCATTTTTAAAATCTGCTGCTTGATAAAAATATATGAATTTTAAAATGATTTATCTTCTTGTTTCAGATTAAAAATCCATGTTTGCGATGTGCCAAAGCCAGAGTGCAAGAAAGAACTAGTTAGATTTAGCAATCTGCGGAGATTAATTGGATTAACTCGATTCGACTATTTTTTGTTTAGGTAACACAGCCAAGCAAAAGTGAGCCAATCCGAGACGACCGGGCCGGGAGTGGGATTGCAGCCAATCACGAGACGACCGGGCCGAGGGTGGCACTGCAGCCAATCCGAGACGACCGGGCCGGCGGTGGGACAGCAACCAATCCGAGACGACCGGGCCGGAAGTGGGACTGCAGCCAATCCGAGAACAGCGGGTCGGGTGTGGGACTGCTGCCAAATGGGCACGCGACAGCTTTTGTTTCACAAGCTGTACCTCAAGACGGTGAGGTGTATTCTTGAATGTTTGTAGCAGTAGTATACTCAATGGCCAAATCACAGTACAGGTCCGGACAGGTTTAATTTGGTAATTTTGGATGTTTTCCAAAAATATATAGTTGACACTTGACAGGACTGTTTTTCGCAACTACGTTGGTCAATACTAAATGATTTTTACTAGAGCGTCGTTTCACAGGTTGGGTTTTGGTATAGGATGATTCTAGCATGTAATATGCCACTGTCCAGTATTAAAGTAAGTTTTTTCGCAGATAGTAGTTAAAACGATTTTGTTATTTATCCCAAACCGTCGTTTTGCAGTTGCGAATGACTATGTATTTTCCAGTTTTCAAAAAAAGCTCGGCATAAAAGTATTACCGTTACTTACTATCAGGACAAAAAAAGTATTACCGTTACTTACTATCAGGACAAAAAAAACTGGTACATATTTTTTGGCTTGACAGTGGGTAACTAGTATTTTTATATCTAGATTTTTATCAATTTATTAACTGTTTATTTCAGCTCTATTGACGAATCAATAGACAAATTGTTTGATAAATGAAGACTGACATAACAGTCGAAAGCTGGAGTCACATTTGCCCTCAGTTTTTTCAGAAAGGTTATTTATTTTAACTTGTTCATCTATGAATAAAATATATATTCGTCAATATATTTGTTTAAAAAAAGTACCAAATTTTGATGATTTTGTCGGAATTGATTTCCCTAAAAATCTATATATGTCAACTTAACGAGAACATACATCAAGTTTGGAGTTTATTTTTATAAGGTGAAGTATTAATAGGACGAAGCAATTCTAAGTTTTGCATTAATGGAAAGTTTTATAGAGAATTAGTTGGCTTTATTAATAAAATCAATTGGTTTACTTCTGTTGCGACGACGGTATTGTTTCTCCGAGAGTCTTGAGACTTAGGAATGTTTATAAAGATTTTTTTACTTGAGTAAAAATTATTTTGTATTTCAGAATAATCTGTCGCCCCTTTTCAACACTTGATCCTTCAAGGCTCAAATTTGCCTATATGAGTCAGTAGGTGTCTTATTCGGATATTGTTTTTATTTATTTGTGATGTTTTTTATTCATGTTTTTTATTTATTTACCAAGTTTGATTTTAATAAGGCCAGCTTAGTTGGATTGAATGGTGTCAATTTAGTACCCTTAAAGCCCGGGGTTTCATAAATAGTTGGCCAACTTATTAACAAAGTGGTGGTCATGACTTTGTTTCTGACCCCTTATATTACATATTTTGAGGACAAGTATGAACCAGCTTAAACCATTCAAAAAAATGCCCAAATCTAATTTCTGAATTTTTAGCTAACAAGACTTTAAGCGCGTTGCTTTGTTTTAAGATGATTAATTTTTCACTCGCTGATAATGTATGTGGTCAGTCCGGTAAGAAGTCCGGTACTTCGCAATACATAGGTACGGACTAAAAAATACCATGCCGCTATTGATCACATCTGTAATTGGCATCCGCTAGTGGGTTTAGCGTACGTTTTCCACGTTTTGAATTAACAGTTAATTACTATACTTTAGTTGCTATAGCCTACTTAAGTACTATACTTTAGTTGCTATAGCCTACTTAAGTAAAACACTTCAATATGTCGTTTTCTACATTTGTGTGCAAACTTTTGTGTGCAAAAAAATTGATCTAATAAAAAGTATGTAATATTAAGCTTATCAGGCATAGCTGAGTTTCATTAGGCACTGCGCAATAATTGTTCTTGCTAGCGCACTACTATATATCAGGCCTCAAAGTTGAAGTTGTACCGTTATTCTTGGTTAAAAACTAAATTCGTGTTTTGTTTTAGCATTATTCGACGCCAACCAACCTTAAAATTTTCCTAGCTAACAAAAATCGTATCTAAACTCCTGCAAGTTCTTATTTTTCGTGAAGCCATCCATCAGTACCAACACGAAAGGCTAGAAGAAACGTCAAAATTTATATTATTTTGAAATGTTTTTTACTACTACAACTGTCATCTGTGCTTGTGTAAACTATCAGAAAAAAACGGGGGCAATTTCTAAATTTAATGAAGCAAAGATTAAAAATTTGTTTCGCCATTAACGACACTGTCTACGAGATCATACAAAATTTAGCAATAGCAGTAATTCGTAGCACTTTTAGTTTGGGAACAAAGAGATCGAGATCTACTTTAGAAATTGGTTCTAAGAAGATTAGCGACCAGTAAAATGTGATTAACTGTTATGTGTGAATTTGTAACTTTTTTGATGTCTAGTGTAATTTGTAGTTTTTTTGATGTCTAATTTGTAACTTTTTTGCAATTTGCTACACTTTTATTTTTTTGTAAGTGTTTTTTCTTATTGAATGGAATTTGTGTTTAGCAGATGCAATTTTTTATCTCACAAGATTAGATAAAAATGTTTTAAGCGAGCTGAAGTGCGATAAGATACGGAGAACTATCATCAATCTAATGATGATAGGTTATCGAACGTGTGTTGCTGTGCTGTTTTGATACGTATTATACCTGGCCCGGTTCTCACTAAATTCTGACTGAAAATTGCTGGACCCTGAGTTAGAAAAAGCACGCGATTTTATTCCGAAAAAAACGAATTGCAAGCATCAAGAGTAGAGCAAGTAGTTGTAAATATCACGCCACCTGTCTTGTCTTGGGGGTTCACCAATTTTTGGTATGACTTAAGGCTGAAATTTGCCTAAAGCAGTAATGAGTAAATGTAACTGAATTTATTTATTTATTGTGTAAATTGTATATAACTGAAATGATGTATTTATTGTGGTTGAATGTTTTTTGTTGTGTAAATAATTTGTATATAACTCAGTTGATCTTTTGTAACTAAAATTTTGTATTCCCAATTCTCACTGGGCAGAATTTGGCTCATTTCTTACTTTTAAACTTGAGTCTTTATTTTTTTATTTTTTGTTATTAATGCTTTTATTTCCATTTCTTTGTTACTATTGCTTATTTTTAAATTACGCCTAGTGCGATTGAAATTCGTCCTTGTCCCTGTCCCTTATGTCATTAATGAGAAGAAACGGGCTTTGGAATTCATTTCGGTATTTCGTTCTCCGGTATCTTGTTTTTAAAATTTTTTTTTGTATTTCATATTATTACAGTGTAAATGTGTCATCTAGAGCGACTAACTTTGATCGGATGCTTATCGGGATGACCGGATCCTTTGATTTGGATTTTCATAAGAAAATTCTATAAAAAATCGACTGCTGCGACAAAACTGTTGTTCTAGACTCGAATTAGAACGATGCTTTTTTGACTGGAGCGTATAATGCTTTTTAATTTTATTGTTTTATTAACTGTTATGCATGTTTTTTTCCTGTGTTGCTATACAATGTTTTTTACTATACTACTGTACATGTTTTTACTATACAATGTTTTTTTACTATAGTACCATATTTTTACTATATTTCTATACATGTTTTTACTATATTACTGTACATGTTATTGCATATTACTAAACATGTTTTGACTGTATTACTATACATGTTATCAGTATTTTATTTACTGTATTTTATTTACTATGTTACTACTATCCATGTTATCAGTATTTTATTGTAAATGTATAATTTTTTGTATAGTTATGTAGACTTGAACAATAGATATTCACTCAAATAAAACTATACCAGAACAATAACCAGACTGACCAAT
>JASANF010011643.1:0-25342 GCA_030248245.1 Trissonchulus sp. WLG1_4 | reverse complement strand
CAAATTATTGCACCAACATTTACGCTCGAGAATAGTTATCCTCGACGTTGAGGAATAGCTCAGGATAGTTGAAGCATAACGAACATTATTACACTAACCAAGGTTAGAGAATACTTTACTCTCCAGCTATTCTTCTGCAATGTGCATGTCATTCCAGATCTTAGATCAGATATAGCTGAACAAAATAACATAGTAAGTTTTAGAAAAAATAAGAATTTCCAAATTTTTAACAGATTCATGTTTAATGGGCTTACAAATTGTTTATTTAGCGTAAAAAGTAATAAGACAAACAAGTTGCCCCTAAAAGGGGCAGGTTTCCTCCCCAGAGTATTGTGTGCCTACCTAATGCAGAGTATGATGAGTCTTCCTTCCGTACTCTGACTGAATTGGCCTAACTGAACAGTGCAGCGGTCGATTTGCAAGTCCGAAATCGAGGATCGAGTCACTACAGATTTTGAATTGCCTGTAGTTCGATAGGATGGGGTGCGTGGAGCTCGTCTCCGCTTTTTCACCAGTGCCCGATTTATCGAAACAAACCTAATGGGCTAATGGTCCACAAATAGAGACAGGTTACACAGGCAGTGGCAGGGTTTGTGTTTGTCCCCTGTTGCTTTCTAGGTTTGTGCTGTCTGTCTGTAATTTAATCTGTTTGCTGTTACTTTAAGAATGCGGTATTAGTATGGCTCGCTGTTGGTTTGACTCGCTCGCTGTTGGTTTGACTCTAAGTTTGTGTTGCTTTTGCTTGAAGCCTAAGTTGGTGTTGCCTGTAGTCTAAGTTGCTGTTGGTTTGAGAATGGGGCCTTAGTTGGCTCGCTGTTGCGTTGAGTCTAGGTTTGCATCGCTTTTGCTTCGAGCCTAGGTTGGTGTTGCCTGTAGTTTAAGTTGCTGTTCGTTTGAGAATAGGGTCTTGGTTGGCTCGCTGTTGCTTCGAGTACAGGTTTATCTGTTGTCTGTTCTCTAGCTGTTGCGTTGAGTCTAGGTTTGTGGTGCTGTTTTTGTTATGAGCTTAGGTTTGTGTTGTTGTAGTCTAAGTTGGATTGATTGAAACATTTTCGATGGCGAACATTTGTTTTTTCGATGACGAACATTTGCTTTTTCAACGGCGAGTTCGTCATCGAAAAAGCAAATGTTCGTCATCGAAAACGTTCGTCAAAAAAATGTTCGTCATCGAAAACGTTCGTCATCGAAAAGTTCGTCAAAAAAATGTTCGTCATCGAAAAAGCAAATGTTCGTCAATGTTCGTCATCGAAAAAGCAAATGTTCGTCAATGTTCGTCATCGAAAAAGCAAATGTTCGTCTTCGAAAAAGCAAATGTTCGTCATCGAAAAAGCATATGGAATATACTCGCCCTTGTCCTTGTCCCTATCATTTTGTCCTTGAGAAGTTCCAAGATTAACTGACCCACTGGGCTGTTCCTGTTGCGGCCTGCGGGCTCACCGGCTCGGGCTCGAGGCCGTCACAGAGTACAGACCCGAGCAGAACTCCACAGTAGTCATGAGTAACTAGTGTAAGTACTAAGTATCAAGTAATATTTATAGGACTCTCTTGATCCTCATCCTTGTTCGATCAGCCACTTCGCCAACTTGTGCATCATCTAAAGTCCCGCCTCTGTACAAACAAATGCCCTGCATTGGTGAATATAAAATCACACCCTGTTTCACGCAGTAAAAATCTGCTTTGTTTGCATTTCGTCCATCTAGGCATAGTTCTGCCCCCGCCAGCCTGCTGCCAATCTGCAATCCAAGCGTGCACCGGTATTCCGTTAAGGTGCTTGGTGAGAGGTGGGTGTTGCCCGTTGGCTGATTGACAGCGCGGGATTACTAACGACCGGCTGCTTCCACTTGCACAACCACACTGCTTGAATTAGTGACAGACTGAACTGTCCGCCCAGACGATTGCTAATTTGTATTTTAGTGCTTCATGTCTGCTTAGTAGCCATTCATAAAGCGGCCAAATTTATAGGCCCGCCCCTGTCTGGCTTGCTATTAGTTGAAATACAATTCTCATTTGCATAACGACTCGGATTGGACGGTCACATTGCCAAATGTCGATTTATGAATATTACAAAATCTGGAACAAGGGGGGTTTGCACTGACGATAATAAGAAACTAGAACAAAAATTGGCTATTCTATAGCACGTGCACAGTTGTCCTCAGTTTAAAGTCAGCCAAAAGCCACTTCTATAGCACGTACACAGTTGGATTGTCCTACGAAATAGGCGAATACAATCTTCTATAGTTCAATATTTAGTAAATATTGTCGGTTTTCAACAAAGTTTTGTCATTACTTTGATAATAAACCTGCTGCTGCTGCTGATTCAAGTCCAAAGTTAAACCCGTGCTGTTTAAGGAAAGCCAAAGCAGTGGCTTCAGTTCTGCAAATTTCACGATTTGAAGTAGGTAGTGAAGGGTCCATGCTGCAGAACTGTTACTTACCTGAGTTGCACCTTGCACCCTCTAAAGCTAAGTATTTGCCCTTTAGTGCTTGCTGGTTAGTCTTTTTTCAAGCTTCGCTAATACTGTGCTGTACAACTGCTCAAAATTAACCGTTGCATTGAGCTAACACGTCTGCGGTAATTAAATCAAAGTTCCTTCCCCATTAAGATTGAAACGGCATGTAAGATGATTGGGGCTCTGTATTAATATATGGACTCAGTTACGTATGATTTGCTTTTGCTAGACATGCATGGTGACAATATAGTGACAAGCGTCAATGTGTTTATAGCAAGTGTCATTGTGCTTCTGTTTGTGTTTTATTGCTCGGCTGTGGTTTGCTAATATGTATGTTTTGCTTGCAGTTATCCCTTTGTAGTGCTGTTGCGGACTCCTCTCTAACAAGGATTATATATATCGGGTACTAAACTTTATGGGAATGTGCACAGGTGCGTTATTTTTTTGTTTGTAGATTATACATTGACAGTTAATGTGTTGGCATCAACATATTGGCTCCGCTGAGCTAAATGTCGCTTGCGCCAAGGCTAATTGGCTTGCGGAGAGGTGCCACAGCCACTAGACGGCGCCAGTAAACATGACACAGAAACGTAGTAAACAGAGGACACTGTTTGAGTTAGAGATTTGGACATACCTAGTTAGGAAAAAACCCGTCTGTGTACGGCCTAGAAATCTAGTGGCTGGGGTGGGCGACACGGGAAAGCCAGTAATTCCGGGCCTTCCGCTCCCCCAGCGTGACCCTCGGACTGTTTTGTGGCTCCCCACAGCCAGGCACATGAACATTAACACATAACGCATCATCTATTGCCTGCTGTTTTGCCACAGGGCAGTTCTCTCGACCTTAGGAAGGTTGAGTGCGGTTTGTGTAGTTTCCGAACTTCTCTGTAACCGTGAGGGCGGCAAAAAAAGGCATGGTTTATTATCAAGGTAATGACAAAACTTTGTTGAAAACCGACAATATTTACTAAATATTGAACTGTGCACGTGCTATAGAAGATGGTATTCGCCTATTTCGTAGTACAGTGACAGTCCAACTGTGCACGTACTATAGAAGTGGCTTTTGGCTGACTTTAAACTAAGGCCAACTGTGCACGTGCTATAGAATAGCCAAAAAATTTATTTTGGCGAAAAAATGATATCAAACTTAATCATAATGTCTTTGTTTATTTTCAGGTTCTTCAAATCATCAATTACGACCTTCTCTATAAGTTTTCAGATTTTTGTTCTGTTTAGTATGAAACGGCACCCCCCATGTGGGAAAAATACCTAAAGCAGGTCGTTTGGGGGCTAGGATTACACGCAAATTATAGGCCAGGCTGATACATTCTTGTTATCGGAGCAAAAACCGATAACAAAGGTTCCTTCTCTAGAAGGAACAAAAAGTTTACAATTGCTCAATTACGGGTTTTGTTCACCATCAGGTTACTGAATTGTGTCACGTCGACGTAAATTCGGTGAGCGGACGAGAAACAAATCTGCTCTCATTAACAAATCTGTACCTAGGCGGGGCGGGGCTTATTCCGGCATATCCTCGAGCTCAATTGGCTGTCTACTATTTAGGCTGTAATTGTTGGATACATACAATGATACAGCCAGCTGGAGAATATGTTATTTTCCAGCTGTTCTCTAGAATAGTTAGGTATTTTCGAACTAGGTATTTTCTTTCGGTGTAGGGGAAAAGTTGGATAAGAAAACTTCGAGAAAAATTAGTCTGGAATAACCACAGAAATAGCTAGAGACTAAGTCCGTGCAATTGGCCGTTAACCTGCTTCTACAGGTAACAGTTTACTAGGGCAGTTTCGCAGTAGGTGTGTGCTGACTAGTGTTTTTCCGTCAGGGAATTGAGTTCAGTTTTAGTTATCGTTTTGGTACAAACAATATTTTGTTGTTTGCTGCACTATGGCCAGTGCGCAGTGATCTTATAATACCTAATGCACTTGTGGCCGCTGAGCGTAGTGGACCTTGTGCCGTAATAGTTGATGCCCTTGTCCTCGCCGAAACAGGCAGGGGACGCCTCGCACTGCGTAAAGCAGGACTCCATATGTCGCGTCTTTTTGTTGCGGCAAAGCGGGCCCAGCGGCAAGTCACTTTGCACGGCGCACGGTTTTTCACAGTCCGCGCCTGAAAGGCTCTGGTTAGCTTTGCCCTGAAACCATCACAACAATGCCTTTTTAGCTAATAGGGCAAAAATGTTAAACCATTTTTATTTAAGTTAAAGTTAAAGTCAAAGTGAGGTTCAGGTGGTAATTAAAGTTAAACTTGAAGTAAGCCAAAATCAATGACTTTTATGCAAATCTTTTAAAATAATTTTCGTTACACGGTGTTCTAGTTTGAGTTTTTAAGTTAAAGTTTAACTTTTGCCCTATTTGCTAATCGCCCTTGTCATATTGTTTTCGAAATAATTGCAGCCCATATGTAGTCTTTCTTCTGTAATTCAGTTTTTTCGTTGTTGTCTGTCTGTCAATAAACAATAAAGAACGAAAAACAATCACAATGTTTCTAAGGTCTCAGAGAAACGGCGATTCGGCTGTTAGCTGTGGATAGGTTAGTCAATTATCATACACTAATTTTTATTTTTAATTTGCAATTTAGGTGAAACAATTTTCAGCGCATATTTCCAAATAGAATCGATTATAATACTTACAGCAGTACGTTCGGTTCGTGAAATTACGAAATATGTAATCACGCTACTCTGATCTGGAACACGATTAGTGGCGTACTTGCGTGACTATTTGCCCCATCATCCCATCTTGGCCATTTTGGCCTCATCTATACTAATACCGTTTTACTGTTGAGTAGTAGTGCCTACCTGATAGTCTATGGCATAGGCCATTTTCAGGGAGACACACTGTATGGTGTCGTCGCAGTAGGGGAAACAGGAGTCGTAGACGGCCTGGGAGTAGGAAGACTGACAGATGGGGGCGTGGGGCAGGTGGTGACCATCACTGAGCTTGGGCTGGTAGCGGCACTGGTTCACTGGGATATTGGCCCCAAAGGCCCACGTGGAACAGGGCAGGTTGGACAGGGTCGTGTCCTTGTGGCCCATGTAGTCGAAGCTGCAACAACTATCTCTGAATTTGCAGACCAGCGCTCTACCGTTGACCTACTGGGCCGATGATGAGCTGTCGTAAATCCCTAAGGGCCCACGTCCTATATCCGGCACTTTGCTAAATATGGTATTATGGCTTTGCGAGAATACCACTGATATGGTATTATGGTCCTGCGGGAAAGAAGCAAGTATCGAAACTTGTTCAGTTCCGCAGGGCTATACTATATTATACTATATCCTATATTATATCCTATATTATACTAGGTCTATCCGGTGTCACGGAAAAAGTGTCTGCCAAAAAATGTGTCACCCTGGACACATTTTTCCGGAAAAAAGGGTCCGGAGGGACACAATTTTCCAGCGGACACTTTTTCCCGTGACACCGGCACTGTTGGGAAAGGATGGTTCCGCATTTTTAGCAACGGAAAGTGCCGGATATGGGACTTGGGCCACAACAACAACCACAGGCGGAGTTGCGGTGAACCAGCCCTAGATCGCCTCCCCTGCCACAGCGCAACAGGTCCTTAATTTTGATTCTGGCGTTATAACACTAACAAGACTGCAAAAAATTTGTCAGTGTGCGTGCTACTGCTAATGTGCTATACTTAAGCTCCAGTGTGTGTGTGTGTGTGTCAATTAGAATTACAGTGTTAAATTACAGTGGAAAGGTTGGGTAGCTCAGTAGAACAGAGCTATCTGAAATGCAGCGCTACGTAAACTTGAAAGCTTCAAAAAGGATACCTCGGAAATGGAAACAAACCGTCTACCTACCGTGAAGGTGTCTTACAACTGTAACAATTGTATCATTTGTGAAATTTCACAATTACATACATATCTATTACAATTATTGTAAGACTAGTGGAGTGTGGACTGCATAAAGGCAGTCTTAGCTCAGTCTTGCTAAACGCAGTCTAAAGGCCACGTTCTATCCTATGTTAATACGTGTAGAATTTTTAGTTACGATGTTCTATTTTACTGAAATAGAACGCCTTAGACTGGTTTTAACGTTAGACTGCCTTTCTGCATTCCGCCTGTAATTTTGAGCAACAAGGCTCACGTTCTAGCCCACCTGCGTCTGAGCGGCAGCTCAAAGCGCCAGTAGCAGGTACGCTCTATGTCCTCGCAGGCGGGGAAACAGGGCTCCACGGTGACATTGGTGGTCGGTGCTCCGAACGGCCCGGTGCTCACGAAACACGCCGGACCCAGATACTGCAGGTCTTGCTCCAGCAACCATCGGCAGGTGCGGCCCCTGTAGGTGCGGTACTCGGGTGCTGCGTAAAAAAAGGCCAAGTTTGCAAGGCGTGCCGCATCCGCCCAGGGCTCACAGGGTTTTCCGTTGATGGTCACGTTACGGTCGGTGTGAGCCAAGGTTTCTGGATCCAGGAATTCCTTGTAGAAACACTTCACTGGGCCCGACAGTACAGTGTCGTACAGCACAGACAGCAGCACGGTGAGCACGCATAGCTGCATGGCTGGCTAGTGGTGTGACTGCGGCTGTGGCAGTGCATAACTCAGCTCAGCATAATTCAAAGCAGTTCACCACACAGTTTTAGGCCGGTTGCACCAACCTCAATCATCAACTATTCTTATTCTATTGCTAGGTATATTCTTGAGTGCTGTACCATTTTACAATATTCAACAATTTTTAGGTACTCAACGTATGGTGATCATTATGGGTACCCATTATCGAGGAAACAGTGAAACCTGTTCTATTGAAGTCGTTTTCAGGGCTCAATGAGATCAACTATTCCTGAGTTATTCTATTCTCGAGCTATTCTTTTTTGGTGCAAACCAGTATAGAAAAATTTCAACGGTCCATTTAACTCATTGAAACTGAGATATATGTACGCTGCCCTGAGTAAAGTAACCTACGTTTTCGTTTCGAGATGCTTCTACATGGCGAGGATATTTTTCGAATATAAAACAGTAAAACACGTCACAAAATTTTTTATATTATTAGTTATGATTTATGAAACCTGGCCCAGCTACAGGGACATTATATGCTTCTGAATGGTTACATAATGCATTCATATAGAATGCTTGACAAGCCAAACCTCCGGTGGGAAGGTTGGATGAGCTAAGCTGGTTCTTTTTCGCGTGCTGTGTTGAAGGCCTGCGTGTGTGTGTGTGTGTATTGATCCAGTCTCTGTGCCCAAGCCACTCAGCTGTAGTTTGCCGAGTTCACTCGCTTTCGTCATTTTCCATGAGCCCGGTTCATACTTGTCCTTAAGTAACCAACGCGTGTAAGCGAACACGAAATGCGCCATATGCGCAATTAGCGCTATATGCGCTATTTGCGCTATAGCGCTTTTTGGGAGTGCTATTTGCGCTATACACACTACATATATACCCCATATACATATAACACCTACATTACATGCTCATATACCTACAGGGTAAATTTGAGCCAGTTTTAGGCTGGACACAATAATAGCGCAAATAGCGCATCAGGGGGGGAAGAGGGGGAGTACAACTCCTGTGTTGTAGGTACGCTTACACGCGACATCTACCAGGCAAAAAGTCTTTTTTGCATACCTACTGGACGAGGTTTCAACTATTTTGCTGCAAACGTCTGGGTCTGCCTCATTGGGACATGTGGTTTTCTTGGAGCTGCGTGAGGACATTATGATAGGGACGAGGATAAGGACGAGTATCAGCCTGACTTCCAGCCTCACTCCTAACATTTATGTATGTGTTTTGTCGTATTCACAGGGCTTCATTTACGTTTCATACAACTTAGGGACTTCATTTAAGGTGGTAGTTACGTTTTCGACAGTTTTTATAACTTGCTATAACTTTTGATTGACTCAATAAAATTAGTAGCTGTCTTTCTCACGTTGAATAACTTGACTAAATCTACACTTATGCACATTATTTAGCTTAAATCTGTAACAAGCTTGTCAGCAGACACTGTTAAAGTAGTCAAATTTCGTGATTTTTTGCATTTTGTTTCATGTTTTGCTTGTAAAATTGACAATTTAATTCCAACTAATTTCATTCTTTGCACTACATAGACAATATCAGGGTGAATTTTAATGCTAAGTTTGCTGCGTTTATATAATGCAGAAAAGAAGTTACGGACCTTCAAATTTGAATTTTTTCGAATTTTGGAAAATATACAAATTTTTGAATCTGTTTTTTCACGCCATACGCTGAACTGACACAAATAAAAAAATTGACGCATTAGAAATTGTCTAAAAAACATGTAAAATAACGCATGAGAAGATAGCAACATCGAGACTTGAGATTTAGTCCACGGAAGTACATTTTTACAGAATTCTGCGAGTGAATTTAATGTAAAGCAAAAGTTAAGCTAACAAAATTTTTGAAGTTTTAGCATAAGATAGACATTAGACACATATGTGTGCCAATTTGTCCCAAATTTTGAACAAAAACTTAAAAAAAATTTTTTTAAAAGTTTACATATTAAAAAAAAGTTTCATGACCATTGAAACTGCGATTTGACTTTTCGTATGCTTTCAGTCAATATGTATGTAGTGTAAAACTTTAGTTGTTGTTGTTGTTGTTGTTGTTGTTGTTGTTGTTGTTGTTGTTGTTGTTGTTGTTGTTGCCGGCTCATTAGCGTATGTACGAAATGCTTTATCCTCACAAAATTCGACAAAGTTGGCCGAGATTCTTTGTTAGTAAGACCTGTACCATACATACTTAACACATGAAGTTGCCATTACTGCCAACAAGTACTGAAAAAATTTTATTAGTAATTAAAAATAAATAAATATCACGTTTAAATAATATCATACAAATAAATAAATATTAATAAATAAATAATGATCCATCACATTCAAAAAATTTTTCTATTTCTACTACAACTTTTTCACTAAAATAGTTTTATAGTCGCGCAAAATCGACTGCTTTCGCGACACTACCCCCTTAAGCCCAGAACTGTAAGGGTGGATTTCACAATGGTTGTTTTACTAAACCATTGTTTTACGTAATGCATGATTTGCACATAATTTAAAATTCCTTACAAAATAGGTATCTCCTGATTCGTTACGAATTTCGTAGATTTTGTTATGTATCTTAAATCTCAAATCTTTTTACGCGGCGTATATACTATATTACAGCAGCAGAAGTTAACACGTATCTTCTGCTGCTGTGTATTAATGCACTGCAGAAGTTGGTAGGTCTGAAAATACATGTAATGTGTGTGCGTGTCTGTTCTTGGTGTGTGTTAATCTGTGATCTCAGTAAGTGTACAAGAGCACACATTTCCGACAGACACAAATCTTCACAGCGCATAGATCATCGCACAAGTGCAATGCTGGTGAATTTTGTATCAGAAACAATAATGTAACAAAGCCTGGCACAATAATGCTTCCCAGATTGTTATTAAGTACGTTAGAACCTTAGAACATGAAGTCTAAAAAATAATGACAAACCATGCAGTTGATGCAAGATGCAAGGAAAAGCAAGACAGACCATGTGGTTGCCTGCTATTTGGGTTTGACGAGACGTCAACGTCAGCGCCTAATTTCGCTTTTCCACACAACATGCAAGCTTATCAGCAGCTTAAAAGTTTATACTTCAGAGTGGACTCGAGTTTAGGTATTCATAAATGCTTTTTACAATAGTTACTATAAACAACTGAGTACTAAATATTTTAGCTAAAAAATGAGCGATTGCAGATAAATATTACTAAAAAAACGCGAAATTGATTTAATATTTGTAATTCGACATTCCCTGATTAACTCTTTAATGCCTAAAGTATATCTCTAGGTTTTTTATTTGTCTGTATTTTCTCTCTACGTCTGACACCTTTTAGTTTTTGGCAACTGCTCGGGCTACCTGTCGTCGTAGAAAGATCACTAAGCCCCCATTTGATAGAGAAATAGACGGTGAATAAAGTAGAATGTGGTCGATTAGGGGTCTAAGATGCACCGTTTTTAAGTTATAAGCACTAAAAATTTAAAGTTTGTGAACAATTTACGCCATCGCTGAGTGTACCTCACCCTAGAGTATTAACGCAGCAATGTGTGCCTGCCATAGTTGAATTCTAGAAATAAACTACATTTTCCGCAGTATCTGAGGCACAGAAAGTTGACTGCCGAAGTTACAATCGAAACTCATAATATGGTTATAAAGAAAATAGGTACTACTTTTGAGATGAAAAAAGTCAAATTTGCACACTGCTTAAATAAGCATAGAATTTGTTGTGTGGTAGTAACGATTAAAAATTGCAAACTAGTACAAAGGTCTACATTTCGAGAAAAACAGTTGAAAGATCCGCTCCCTAGAATAAGCTAGTAAAGTAGTACCGCCCCAGATTTGGTAGTTCATCATGCGCATCTCACACTCACATGATCCACTGAGCACTAAAGGGCTAAGCTTAAGATTTTAAACTTAACTTGAAAGCACGATACAGCCACGAAAACATTATAAAAAGTGTTGCTTTAAAAGTTTTGCTGCCGCGTTTTATATTCGAAGAATATCCTCGGTAGTCTAAGCATGTGTCACTAAAATCTAGGCATCAAAAATTAGTTTAACCTTACTCGCAAAACGTGCTTGTTAAATCCACTCTACATCTTTACAAAAGCGCGTATACACCTACTTAATGTGCGAGAATGCATTTGAAAAGAGGACTGATTAACTAAGTCATCTGAACTAGTCATGAAGTTGTGTATAATTTGGCAGTTGTTGTCGTGTAAACCGGTTGTCCTCCATTATGCGCGCACAACACACCTAATAGCACCTAATGCAATTTCCCGTGCAATACAGACACTTTGATTGAAGTTAACAGTAAAGCCCTTGATAAAGTTAGGATACATTGCATATTGATACTGGATTGTCTGTAGCGCATATTGCTGTGTGGTTGGGGCTTGGCGTTAGTATTCGGTCTAGCTGGTCTAAATAAGGCTACTACGGTTTAGGTTAGTTGGAATTGTATTCATTTGAGGTACAGTACGGACCAGTACATTACTTGCTAGAGAATTCGGAGTCAGAACGGAGTCGGCGTCCCTTGATTCCGCAGTCAACGTACATTAACTATACTTTGACTCCGGAATCAAGTGACTTGGACTCCGCTTTGACTTCGGAGTCGGTAGGTACTGGGGAGATGGGATCGGGTCCACCAGAACCGGACGGCACCGGAACCGATAATGTGGAACCGGTCCCATGCCCATATCTAGAATTATCTTTTGTTTTCTGCTCAGATTTTACATGCTTTTGTTAGCAGCACTGTTCGTTAACGTCCCTCATTATTACATTTATAGGACCTGCAAAAACAGCTATTATTCCAATCCGATAGCTTTTTTCACATTTGGACAGCCAGCTATGATTCTGCTTTTATTAGATTTACCGAATAGCCAGGTTCATACTTGTCCTTGAGGACACAAAGACAGAACTAGGACGATTTTTGGTCAGCTGCTCTGAAGAATTGACAAAAGGGTTTCGGTTATTTTTTTTGCATACGATTTGCAAGTTGTAATCCCACTTTCTTCATTCAAAAAATTTACTTATTTGGCCAGGTAGTTTTGGAATCGCTCAAAAACAAAACAATAGGGACAAGGACAAGGACGAGTATGAACCGGGCTATAGCGTGCGTCCTAATTTCTTAAGTCCCCTCCAATTAAGTTTGTTAAGTTTACAAGTTTCTGCAAGAGCCGGGCTTAACTTTTTCTGCCATTTCCCCAATCGCCGTCGACAAAACAGTCAGGACTGGTATCCTATAAACAGATTCAACGCAAGCCTTTACAGCCCGGTTAACGCTTGCCCTTGTCCTTATATTTGATCCTTGAGCAAATTCAAAAAATCTACTTTGTCAAATAAGCCACTTTGTGGCAGAAGATAGCCAAGGTCACTTCTGTAGACTATACAAAAAAGTAGCCGAAACGCTTCAGTCTTATCTTCACAGCAGATGACCGAAATTTGTCCTTGTTGCTGTCCCTGTGTTCTTAAGGACAAGCATGAGCCGAACTTACATCTAGCTATACAATGTCAAAGTTCAAACATATGAAGTTGTCAGTTTGAGGCAATGCAGCACGCCTAATCATTGTGACAACATCTAGCGTGCTGTTTGCTTTATTGCCTAGCTGAGTTGTCTTGTACCAGCACTGTCGCCCCGTTGGTGGCGTCTGAGGGATTACTGTTAGGGCAACAAAGTAAAGCCACCCCAGTTTAAGGTGGCGCTCAGGGGAACCGACTTTGGCGTTTAATTTTTTTCAGCGACATTTTTGACCATAATGTCTTGAAGAATAGTTATTCAGAATAAAAAAAGCTTTCATTTAATGTGCATATTGTGATTAAAAAATTTTTGACCATTTTTGTAGCCCTAGCGAAAAATTTTTTGTGGCAATATAAAATAATTAGGTACTCATATCACTGAAATGTGCATTTTCTTAGCTTTAAATTGATATATTAAACATGCAAATGTGTGGAAGCTTTGCTGAATGATTTAACCGCGAAAGTAGCAATAAAAAATGAATAACCTAAAAAGCTGATAAATCTTCGAAAACGTCAATTTTTTGATTTATTTTCTTAAAAAACTGATTATGGCTTTTGGCAATTTTTTCAACGGAAATATGCATTACTAGGAAAGGTTTAATTTTTGAAAAAGTGAAACGTGTGGGCAAACGTCACATTTTGGCGTAGCGAAATTGACTACTTTTTTTGGACCTGGCTCCCTGCTGCCAATTACGATCGAGTTGAAATTTTGCATAATGCAAGAAAGAATATAAATGCAGACGTGAAAGTTTTTCGATTTTTTAATTTTGGCTTGCAGCAGTTTTTGTAGCCGCTCAAACACAACTGATTTTTGAAAAATCGATTTTTTGCAAAATCAAAATTGGAAATAAAAAATCGAAGACCTTTCACGTCTAGATTTTTGAAAGATCTTTTAATCAATACCAAGATCGTCAAAATCGGTTAAAGTTTCGCTGAGCTAGGTCAAAAACAAAATTAGTGTGAATGGGAAATTCGACATGGCCATAAAATTTAACACATTCACATTAAAGTGCTGAAAAGTATTCTAAATAGGTTTTTTGAAGCCTCTTTGATGTAGAATTAGTGTGGTATTGCTACTAATTGCATGAGCTGAGTGCCAAACACGACTTTTTTTGCTGAGCGCTACCTTAAGTTAAGGTTAAGGCAATAGTAAGGCTCAGGCGATAATTTCAGTCAAAATTGAAATATGTAAGGATCTTTTTCTAAAGTTAGAGTTTAATCCCAAACTTTTTTAGTTTAAGTTTAAGGCTATTTTATTTAGGTTACAGCTAAAGTTAGAGTTTGACATTTAACTTTTTAAGTTCAAGTTTAACTTTTTGCCCTGCTTTGTTTCAGACTGCGACAGACAGGCATGCATTGTGCCGCGTGCGGGCTGAGTCTCGGATCAGATGGGGAGGCGGGAAGTGTTTCCTGCCGAGCCTGTGGGGTGCCCTGTCCCTCCCATCCCCAGACTTCGCTCCACTACTTCTGCGACCACTGCGTTCTAGTCTACTGTAGCCAATGTACTCACGCCGCCGCTGATCACACTGTGCTCTCATTGCCTCTCTGTGACGACGCAGTGCTGCAGCACCTAAGGGAGTCTACTATTGAACAGTTAGATCAGGTGCGAGCCCTTATAAAGAACCAGAGGTCAACCGCTGGCTCAAAGGTTGGATCAGACGTAGCCGTGCATCACAAACTTACCACCATTGCAACTTTGTGGCGCCAAATTAGTGCTGCATTTAACAGCAGTGGGGACGCTGCAGCAATTGATGCCGTATTTGCCACTGCTGAAACTGTATTTACGCTCAAAAAAATAGTTCAAGTTTGTCAGTTTTTTGACAATTTGTTGACAATTACTTCAAACGCGACAGTAGAGTTGCAGGAAGAAACTGGTATTGCCGTTTTGTTTGCACTAATTGCTGATTGTTTGCAAAAACTTGGCTCAATGTTACAAAAGCAGCCACCTGCCCTTGATGTCACAATAGACGGTGAAAATGCCAAATTTTGTTGCGTTAATAAGAATTCTACTCTGACTGTTTATATACGCCGAGCGTACACTTCGGAGCCCTTGAGTGTTTGTGACGCCGGGGAGCTACAAGCCGTGCTGCTTGCGCACAACGGGTCGGTGCTACAGAAACTGCTAGTGGAACCGGGGAGGGAGGTGGGACAGCACCTGCTGCACTACTGTGTGGGTCACGAGGGCGCTTTCTACCTGCAGCTAAGTCTGGGCGCGGCTCAGGTCCCGGGCAGCCCCTTCCTGCTGCGGGCCCTCAGCGAGGAGCAATACTACGGCCTGGGTCCGTCGTCCGTCCGGGCCGAATCTGTGGTCTGCAGTCTGCACTCGACCCGGCGCTCGTGCAGCACAAACCGCAGCAAGTCCAGCAAGTCGAAATCTCTGGGATCCAACTCCCTATTCTCCCACCCGGCCATCGAGGAGGACTTGGTGCTAAAGGTCGGATCCAAAGGGCGCCAAAGGGGTCAGTTCAGCAATCCCCAGGGAATCGCCTGCGCCCCAGACGGCCGCATTGTCGTCAGCGACAGCAACAACCAATGTGTGCAATTGTTCTCGGCCAGTGGGGATTGCTACTTGCGCTTCGGGGCGCCGGGGCGGAAGCCGGGAAGTGTCCAACGACCCACTGGGGTCAGCTTCACCCCCGGCGGCCAGCTGTTGGTGGCGGACTATGACAACAAGTGGGTGAGTGTGTTCACGGAGGAAGGACGGTTTCGCGGGCGTCTGGGGATGAACAAGATGCTGGGGCCGAAAGGGGTCGCGGCCTTGGAGGGATCGCAGGTGGTAGTGGTGGACAACAAGGGCAACCAGATGCTGTTCTTCGATCAGCTCAGCGGGCAACTGATCCGGAGGGTTGGCTCGAGTGCCCGGAACCGGGGCTGGTATTTCGCGGGCCCGCACTACGTGGCTGTAGATGAGGAGCGAGGATGTCTGTTCGTGTCCGACTTCCACAACCATGCCGTCAAGCAGTTCACCACCGAGGGCACCTTTCTGCGTGAGTTCGGATCGAACGGCCTCGGCAACGGACAGTTCAACGCCCCCACCGGTATCGCAGTCGACCGCGACCATCGCGTCCTCGTCGCCGACTGGGGAAACTGCAGGATTCAGGTCAATATATACTCGAGAATCATTTGGTGGACTGCGCCAAGTCGGATTAAGGCTCGATTCATACTTACAGCCGTGTGTCAGTTCAGCCGGTAAAATTACAAATAATCACGCCAGAAATAGTGTATTAGTATGTAAGATCCGATTGTGGTGTGATTTTTTCGTAATTTTACCGGCTGAACGGACATGCGGCAGTAAGTATCTATGTACATAGGTATGAATCAACCCTTGCTCAAGTCTGAGCAGAGCTCCAACTCCAGTTAAATAGATTTAGTTGAGTGTCAACTGCGCTAATCTGCATTGGTGCAACGGACGTAAATTCAGTAAACTGATTTAGCGAATTTAAGCCTGAGTTTAAGCTAATCATCAGTTATTCCGATTTGGTACAGTTCTTTGTTTTAGGAGCTTAATTAAACCGGAACCTGTACATGCCGAATGAAACATGTTTCCGTTTTAGTTTCTGTTCACGTCACTAAGGCCCATTTTTTACTGGCCTAAACTACATAGTTCATTTTACTACGACTAAACGATTTGAAAATTATGTTTAAAAATGCCAATCCACAACCTCCGGATACCTAAAAGGGCATGATTATTCAATCATAACAAACGGACTTATTGACCATTTCTTTTATGAATTTTTCTAAATTGCACAAAGTTCAAGCTTTGGCTGTTGTTTGTCAGCCGCCACAGACTGAGCCTGCTTCCAATGACAACTTTGTGGCAGAACTGTCACGCCTAACCACTCGGCCACCGACCGGCTTGCTTCACTAAAGCCAGGTTTACACGAAGCAATTTTCACGCAACTAGGCTTTCACGCAATTTTCAAGCAACTTGTAAATTGCGTGAAAATGCACTGTTACACGAAGCAATTTTCACGCAATGAGCACGCAATTTTCAAGCAACTAGTTGCGTGCAATTTTCACGCAACTACCAATCAAAATACAGTATTTTGAACGCCCGCTCAAACGTGAAGGCTCAGATTTTGCTTATTTTAAAAAAAAACTATAAAATTTTTAATTTTTAGGTCGAAGCTGGTTAGTTGGACGCGTATCGAATAATTTTTCCGCCCCGGACCATAAAAACCAAAAGGTGACCCTTACGTAAAATTTCAGTTGAAAAAAATTTCGGGCCTCATTCCCCCCTCCCTGGCGCGTTCCCCCCCTCCATTCGGGCCTCATTCCTTGTAGATGCGTGTGCGTTAGTAAAAAACAACAGGCGCATTGGAATGTATGTATATATTTGTTGTTCTACCGAACTGCGCTCTCAGCTATCCACGTGACTGCCAGCCGAAATTTGATTGGTAGTTGCGTGAAAATTGCTTGTGGCAGTCGCGCAGAGAACGACTGCCAAATTTTAGTTGCGTCAAAATTGCTTGAAAATTGCGTGAAAATTGCTTCAAATTTTGCTTGTTTACACGAAGCAATTTTCACGCAACTGAAGTTGCTTGAAAATTGCGTGAAAAAAATTGCGTGGAAATTGCGTGAAAAATGGCTTCGTGTAAACCCGGCTTAAGGCATCCTCGTGCTGTAACTGATTCTGTGAAACAGAAATCCGACAGGTTTCAGTAGTATGAGAGAGTGCTAATTATTGCTCTGAGAGTCTAAGGCAACATTATGAATGAAAGGGTTAACCAGCTGACTCTCCAAGCTGGGGCCTCCGGGTATAAACTATAGCTGAGTTCGAGTTGTTTTGTTTCAGGTGTTCGACGGCGAGGGCTCGTTTCTGGCGCACGTGAGCAGCAAGCACGGACTGTACGGGCCGCAGGGGGTTGCCGCGACGCCAGACAACCAGGTTGCCGTGGCCGACAGTGGCAACCACTGCTATCGCCTCTACAAGTACCTCAGCTGAGCCAACCACACAACCGGCAACCGGTATATATAGCCTTACCGTTTGACGGGGAATGCTCCACGGAAACAAACCAAACACTTGAACTGTGTCCCAGACAGGGTCGATTGTTACTTAAGTACAGCCGTATGTCCGCTCAGCCGGCGAAATTACAAAATAATTACACACCATGATTGGTGTCGTGATTTTTGGCGGCTGAACGGAGATACGGCTGTAAATATGAATCGAACCTAAAACTTATGCTTACTTAACAAAGTCGCCTGAATAATTCAAAGGACGATTCAAGGGGGGGGGGCTACCCAGGTCAAAAATCAAAGTTCTCCAAATTTGCTTATTTTCACATATGTTACTCCCCCAAGGCACCCCAACGTCAGATGAGAACAATTAAGCTTGAAGGTGCACTTTTGGTTCAGTGTGTTCGTCAGTGTATTTACATAGGCAAAAGTACGCAAAAAAGCCTAAAAGTAGCCCTTAGTTGGACAGTTCTAACACAAACCACATCAGGCCAATCAAGCTGAAACTTGGCATAGTGGCAGCCCACATGTAAGCGTAAAATCGTATGATCCGGATTTTTGATATGTATTTTCAAATCTAAAATCGAGGGCAAAATGTGAAAAAATGGCCGTTTTTTGGACCCGCCAAATTTGAGTGATTTTACATTTGGCGTCATTGCTCAGGCCATGGGCAAAAAAAATAAAATTAAAAAAAATGGATCATAGAGGTTGAGATATGACGATAGGCTATCGAATCATATAAAAATCAGCTTCGTAAGTGTTAACAAAAATTTCGAGTAAAGGGACGCTTTGCAACCACAAAAAACTTCTTTTTGCGCCTATGATTTACACGTAAAAATGAATTTTTGGGAGCCCCTAGCAAAAAATTAGCAAAAGCATTGGTTCCAGTTTGTTACATCTGCGATGCGCCTTCCCTGGGGCTACATTGTGTGCAAATTTGAAGCGAATCGGAGAACCTAAAATTTTCACTTTTTCAGGTAGCCCCCCCCTTAAGGACTATTATTGCAACTCAGGCAAATGTCCGCTTGCTTTTTGTTGTGCCATGGCCATCATGACCTTACGACCATCTGGTGTGTTAGTGGGCTTCTTTTTGTGTCCCGGATCCTGTTAAACCTACCGCTGCTATGCTGTTGACCTACCACTGGCTATTGCTACCCAAATACGGGCTTCCGTTTGTATACCATCAAGTTTATATATATATTTATCTTGTATCATATATTTATTAATCATCAATAAAGTTCATCAGTCATAACTGCCTCTCGATTGATTGTTACATGCGTGCACAAGGTTAATTTCTTGCACAGTGCCTAACCCTATCAGCGTGCTTCAATATGCCTCACCACTGAACCGTAGGTATTTGGGCACAAACAAATCTTAACGCGCATTTTTGTTAGCGGCTCAATACCTACCTAGGCGAATAAATTAGACGCATCGTGGTTAAATTAATACCTACAGCCGTATGCCCGTTCACTATCAGCCGTCAATTTTACGAAATAGATAATCACGCCCCGGGACACTATTAGAGGTTGCGTTATTTCGTAATTTTGCCGGGTGAACGGATATAAAAATAGGCTAGCTGTTACTGAACCTACTACCACGCCTACCGGGATATGAATAATTTACTTCAATAGTTAGCAGCCAGACACGTAGCAAACAAACAAAGCAAAAATATACACAAAGTACAGAATCCTGGACATAATATATAAATAATAATATTGTACACAGTACAGAAAAATTATATAAATGATGGATTTTGGTTCAGACCTCGGCCAGCGGGGGCACTGGGCACACGTCCGCGCTGGGGCAGGAATCGGGCTCCGCCAGAACCTAGAATAATCACAGTTGCACCACTTGACAAAACAAAGCATGTGATTTGGTTACGAAAAGAATAGATTTGGACTATCAAGAATACAGCAAGTAGTCGCACAAGTCATGCCAAACCTAAAGTGGCGCAGCTTTTTTGGTCAACTTTAGTCAACTTTAGTAACTTAGTAGCAAAATTTGTCAGATTTGGTTGAGTATTTGCTGAGTTACAGAGAATATAACGGGCCAAAAATGGCGTTTTTGATGGAAAAATCAAAAATAAAAAAATCTATAATTTTTGACAGGTATCAAATTTAGTATCAAATTTTGAAAATTTATTACTTTCACAGACTGTGCGAGGTCACAACGCGTCTATTGATCCAAAATTTATCAGATTTGGTTGAGTATTTGCTGAGTTACAGAGAATATAACGGGCCAAAAATGGCGTTTTTGATGGAAAAATCAAAAATAAAAAAATCGATAATTTTTGACAGGTGCATGCTATAGTGATGTTGTATATACCGTTAGACGCAGAATGGAATGTGCTATCGAATGATATATTATAATACATTAGGTTTCCTGTAATTAGGCGGAAAAAATCGATTTTATTTGAATTATAATTTTTAACTTCAAATTTTTCGAAATATTTAATTTCATTGAAATCTCCATTAAAAATGCTTTCGAATGATATATACAGTATGGGGGTTACCTAAAACGACTAAGCTGCTATACGAACGGAAAATATGAAATATGAAAACGTATATATGAAAAAATGCTACTAAAACGGATACGGGTTGGGTCGGGTCAAAAATCAAACGTCTCACATGGACCCGTTTTCATCTCTGGACCGGACTAAAAATTGATGGGGGTAGTATTTGTCACCGGCCGTAAGCTTCAGACATCCGGCCGGCCGGTCACATTCGAACGATTGACCAAATTCCGTGGGCATAACAGTCCGGCAGGCTAAGTTAAGCCGAAATGACACTCTGGACTTGGATGAATTAGTTTTATCTAAAATTTCGGGCCGGGCTGGGCTTATATACGCGGCCAATCACAAACACTAAAGTCTGAAAAAAATAGTTGCACCACTTGAGAAAACGAAACATGTGATTTCGTAACGAAAAGAATAGATTTTGACTATTAAAATTACTGCAAGTAGTCGCAGAAATTTGCCACTAAAAAAGTAAGTGCCGCATCTCTTTCTTGTCAGACTTTAAATGGGGGGGGGGGGGCTTGACAGTACCTGCTGAGTCTGGGTATTGTTGTGCGTGTCGGGGAAGTCGGGCGGGATGGTGACGAAAAAGTCCCCCGGGCCAGAGTAGGTGGCCAGCGTGCCGGGCAGACTCAGCGGACTGGACGGGTTGTTGTTCGAGTCCCCGCTCGACACTCTAGACACACCACAACCAACATTCATCTACACTCTCAGCAGAGCATTCAGTTATTGAAACGAACTTTCAATTTCAATTCAATATCAACTATTAATAACTGCTTTCGAGTCCCCGCTGGACACTGTAGACACACCACAACACCCACATTATGTACCTGGCTACAGT
Source organism: Trissonchulus sp. WLG1_4 (assembly GCA_030248245.1). Taxonomy (NCBI): domain Eukaryota; kingdom Metazoa; phylum Nematoda; class Enoplea; order Enoplida; family Ironidae; genus Trissonchulus; species Trissonchulus sp. WLG1_4. Next base: position 4,571 of record JASANF010011643.1, on the reverse strand, counting down.
TTTCTGCAGTCTAGTGTAGTTTAGATTGTTTGATTCAATTATTGAAACCCACTTTCCATTTCAATCTCAATATAAATTATTAATTGGTAATTGCAATTGAAAATAATCAGCCTAAACATTAATAATGCAATTAGGCCACGTAGGTCCATGTGTCCTTTTTGCTAAAATGTGTGTCCTTTTAGTTGTAATTACTCAAAGCCGTATCTCGTCTTCTCGTGTCTCATTGTGCCCTTCCTAAAACTATGCCAAACTTCTACCAAAATATACGCCAGCGCACTTGAAATTATAGAGAGTGAGCAGCGAGGGTACGGACCTCAACTATCATCATGCAAAAAAATGGCACATTCATCTCTGCAGTTTTTCTTCAAGTTGCTTAAGGACAGAACGACAAGGACAAGGACAAGTATGAACCGGGCTTTACTTTTCCTGTGCCAGATCTGGGTTGGAGGAGAGATCTCTGGAGGATCGACTACTGCTGTCAGCCGACGATGTCCAACTGGTGGGGCGCTCTCTTAGGGGCTCTGGGCGCAGTAGGGGCTGTAGGCGCTGAAGCCATTCATCCTTGCTGGCCTGGTCTGGGGCCTGCAGCAGCCACACTTCGGCCCGACCCGGCGTCCATAGCTCCAGCCTCAGACCATTGCCCTGCACGCTCTCTGTCAAGCCCACGCCGCTTAGCTGAAACAATTATATACAGACTGCACAAACATACATGTAACGGGATTAAAATTGAGGGAGGGGGGCGCTTCTGCCAAATTTTGGAGACCCTCCTTCTCTGATCGACCAAAAATATATACAATAAATTTAGCAAAATTTTCTCAAAAGCTAAATTTTCAAAAAAAAGTAGGCACTTTAAAAAGTACTTCGTACTTCAAGTAAAGGTAGTTCTTTACATAATCGCCAACAGCGTTGACAAGATGCAAAGTTCAAAGGTGAAAGCTCAATATAGCAACTGGTTGTTAAAAGCATCACAACTACCTTGAGGATATTTTGACAACAATTCAACGATTCAAAGATTAATACAACATAAACTTTTTAGACCGCCCTGAGAAAAAAGTCGTATTATGTGAAAAGTTTAAAGTTGGGGAAAAGACTGTAATATATCTTACAGGCAAGTGCATTTTGTACTGATAGTACTCGTGTGGGGAGAAGGGAGGGGGCTGTTGTCTCAGCTTGCAGAAGAGTATGCAGCTTGTGTAGAGGAATAGCGTCCGCTGTTGTGCCTTGTTGGTGCGGCGTAGTTTGCTGTGGATCCGGCCGCTGCCCTCCGAGCCCCCCCGGCCGCGCTTGGCCGTCCAGACGCTGAAGCGGCCATGGCAGAGCAGTGGGCCTAGCTCGCCCAGATGTGGGGGCAGGTGGGTGATCTGGGCCGAGAACATGGAGGCGTTCAGGTGCTCTAGCAGCGCCAGCATGCAGGACAGCGCCTCCGACACCAGACACTCCCAGTCCTGGCCTGCGCTGCACTTGCACAGCTCCTGAAACATAGAACACATGGCTGAGACTGAGTCTATTTACTGCCTGGCACATCATAAAATATTTTCGACACATCATATAAGGCGTTTCAAAAGTTGGCTTATGATTTGCCAGGAAGAAAGGAAAGTTGCGTTGTAACACACAGCCCGCTCTCAACAACACAAGCCAGCCACAACACAAGGCCTCCCGGCGCCTCTCACACCACACACAATCAGTGGAATGCATAAACGCAGTCTTAGCTCAGTCTTGCTAAACGCAGTAACGCTAAGGGCAATGTTCTAACCTATGAAATACGTATAGAATTTTTCGTTACGATGTTCTAAATTACTGAAATAGAACGCCTTTGACAATTTTAACGTAAGACTGTCTTGCATGCATTGCACCCAATATAGTAAGGCTAATCTAATCAGACTGAACATCAGCATAGTATTATTAGCCCAGAATATGTATGCGAAAAATCCTACGATAATGATTTTAGATACATGTTTTCAAATCCTAAATCGAAGGCAAAATGTGATAAAATGACACTTTTTTTGAGTCCGCCAAACTTCACGTTTGGCGTAACTGCTGATTCCTACCGGCCTAACCTTGAGCAAAAGCTGATACTTGGTGATTCGTTGTACTGGCTTCAGCAAGTAAGCCCCCAGGGGCAAGCGGTGTTTGGCCGCTTTCTGGCACTCCTAAAACAACACACATCCCATCCCAGTATATATCCCACTGGCAGGAACATGGGACGAAGACTGCGACTAACTGACACTGAAAAGGGTAATTATTGTAGAAAAAAATCAAGAGGCAAATAGTGTTAACCATGTAGGAGTGGATACACAACAAGGCAAACACCAGGGTCATGGATTAGAGCGCTGGTTGTCGTGAGCCTGGACGTGGGGAAGGATTGCTCCCCCCTAACACGACCACGCTCCCTCCAAGAATCCCAGATCAGCTACCCCCCCAGATTTCCCCAGCTGTACCAGTGTGGTTGTGAGCATACAAGAACGTGGGGGGGTGGGTTTAACCAAAACCTCCAGAATGTTTGAAAGGTGCTCACGACAACAAAATCGGTGGCTCACCTCACATAAAGGAAAGGTGGCTCATCTAGCAAGAATAGATGGTAACGCACCCCCCCCCCTGTGGCTCACCCTTCCCCCAGAACTGACTACCTACCCCAATATGGTTGTTCCCCCTACCTTGAAGAAGGGGTTGTCCTCGCCAATGCGTTGCCTGAGCAGATCACTGCTGGGTTTGTTCTGGCAGAAGACGTGGTACAGGTAAAAGTAGTCCTTGCGCTGCACAAAGGCCTGGGCAATCCGGGCTACGCTAGCCTGGCTCTGGGCTAGGTCTTGCAAAAACAGCTGCCCGTGGAACCGGGCCAGGGCTTCTAGATTGCCAAACAGGGCTTGCTCGCTCAGCTGCTCGGCGAGGGAGGATGGTAGGTCGGCCAGTAGGCGGGCGCGTAGGGGGGGCCGACGGTAGCCCTCGATCACATAGTGCTGCAGCACGCTCTCCAGTTCGCGTACATACAGCCGCTCTGTTTGCACGAGTTCGCCGATCACGTACTCTGCACGCTTGCTGCACGAGGGAACGCAGGCTGGCTCCTCAGAAACCGAGCACTCGCCAAGCTGAAATCAACGATGTAGCAGTTAAAACAGTTACCGATACTTTATCAGTTATCAGTGTTCTTGTGCAACACTGATACTGGATTTGATATTAAGTTGATAACTGATAACTAATAATAACTGATAATTAATATAAACTAATATTAATGTAATAAACTAATTCTTTTACATATATCAACGTGCCTTAATCTACGAAGTGCAAATTGTCATTCTTGTCACATTATATGTAACGGGGTAAAATTTTGGGGGACCTCTCCGGACAAATTTTGGGGACCCTCCCCCCCTGATCGACCAAACAATACCATAAATGTGTAAAATTTTGTGAAATTTTCGCAATAAGTGCTTTTTTCTTAATTTTGCCCAATTTTCGTGACCCTCCCCCGGCACCTCGATCTTGTGGGGATCCTCCTCCCCCCATTCCCTCATACATATATGTATTGTCAACATTATATGATGAGGCAGCACCTTTGGAGACGGTGGCGTGTGTGGGCTGGGGGCGAGGTGTCTTTCTGGGCTGACTGGCTGGACGGGTCTCGGCCTGGTCTCCCGGTCCCCGGCCCTCTGCAGCTCCCCCACCCTCCGCTCGCACATCGCCCGGACGTCCTCAATCCGGGCCAGCACCTGCAATAAGGGCACAAAAAGTTAAACCATTCTCATTTAAGTTAAAGTAAACCCAAAATTAATGACGTTCAGCAACAGTACATAATCAGGAAGATGTATGACACTGTTCCCTATTCCAGCTAATTGGCCGGAACGATACTCCGGCAGAAATAGCTGTTTTTACGCCTTGATTTCAGGTGAAGGTGCCAATAGCCAATTAAACTTTTAAGTGTTGAGTAGTAAGTATATACTGACTTTAGACAGCAAGAAAGTACTCAAAAGAAGGATGCAAATGTAACTGCTGCTTGTTGTTGTTTAAAATGTTATGCTAAACTACTCTGCGATTATACACAGAGGTAGACGCGGGTTAAGTTGGGTCGGAAAATTTGAGACACAGGTCAACCGAATGTACCCACTTCAGGCTGCGTGGGTCGCTTAACAGTTTCTGACCCACGAAACCAGAAAATTATGTTGGGTCTGCCGTTGATTGATAAAATTAGACTGTTATTGTTAAAATGAGACAGCCCCATAGTTGAAGACCAAATCTTGTCATAGGATTAAGAATTTGAAAAAATGAGACACAATCTTTTCTGAGCTTCAGCAGAATAAAGTGCGTTACGCGATTTGCAGTAAGTTTGGTGCTGAGAACTTTTCGACGCAAAATCCCACTGCGTTGGACCCCCCGCCTCATGTTAAGCCTTCTGTGGGGGGAGGTGAAAAGTCCCCCCCCCCCCAAGCCCATGAATGGGCGGGGACTAACCAACTACACCGGTTTCTGGCTGGCCAATAGGCCAACTATAAGGTATACAATTGAGAAACCAAAACTGAACTTCAAGGCTTACCTGACGTATTTCAACATCCATCTGAGTTTTCAAAAGTCAACAAAAT
>JASANF010011642.1:0-14488 GCA_030248245.1 Trissonchulus sp. WLG1_4 | reverse complement strand
GTTCAGTGTCATGCTAACAGAGTTACAGGTGACGTCAGAACATGGTCACTATGTGTAAAACAACAATTATTTTTTGCCACGGCGTGTCCCCCCCCCTTTTTTCTATAATTCAATTATTGCTCAATATACCTACGTTTTAACTGTGCCCCATTGGAGCAAGTTTTCGTCGTTCGTTCAAAACCTGCATGGGTATCGGCCAAACACTAAATCGCTAAGTTTAGAGCTTGAGGCGATTTCAACGTTTTCCGGTGAAGGTGAAATAATGGTGTTTTATGTTCAAATCGGCTGCGAAGGACGGCTTTCAAACTTGTGTACCTGAAGCCTCACAGGCAAAGCAAATCTGCGTATAGTTTTGGCTTCAGTAGCCTCCACTACAACAAAGCGCTGAAAAACAGCCGCCAGCACACTTTAAGGGTGATTTGCGGGGTGGGGTTTTTTCTCAAAATGGGTTTTTACTTTTTTCCACGGCAAGTTTCGCCCCACCTACAAAACTTTCGGGGGGCGGTGCCGCACCTGTTTGGGGGGGGAAGGTGCCATCGGGGGGGGGGGTCCCCCCACGCCCATGTATGAGGACGACTGTGAAAATTTTTATCGTAATGAAACTATATATATATATATATATATATATATATATATATATATATATATAATATATATATATATATATATATATATATATATATATATATATATATATAAATATATATATAATTTTTCCGGGGACGAGAGCACACTGTTTAAAGCTAGCAATACCACAATCAAAACCTAAACTAGAACCTGTTCTAAATTTTTTAGTTTTCGAACACCAAAAATTTAGAATCAGCGTACGGAACATGCAGTAACTGTTACAACTTTAAATCTGTTCAAGCTACGCCTGCGTTCTGTCGACCTTAGCTAGTATATTAAGGGGCGCGAGGTTAGGTGACTACTGGTGGTCGTCCCTGCCACCTCTATTTGCCATGTTTTCTTTATTAACTGCTGTTTTGTTTATTGCCTTGTTTGCTGTCAGTTGTTTCTGTTGTTATTTTTCATATCAACTCTCTCCACTAACTTTTCATGTTCTGCTACGGACAGAGATAATGGCAGGCAGTGACTTTACTAACAGATAGGATTATAGGAACATTGGCTGTAAGGTTTTGTATTAGTTGTCGCTTGTTGTAAAGCCGATGACATTTAGAAATAAATGCTTTCGACGTTCGTTCGTTCGTTCGACCAAACAGTCCTTTTTTATTGGCTTGTATCACCAAATGAATAACCCAATAAATACCCCCTTGATTGCAGCCATATATACATACATCTATGAGGGAGGTGGATGGGGGGACACCCCCCCCCAAAAATATTGAGTGGCCGGGGGGAGGGTCCCGAAAATTTGAGCAAAATATTGATGCGAAAATTTGACAAAAGTTTGAAAAATTTAGGGTATTTTTGGCCAATTAAAAATTTTGACCCCCGTTACATGTATGATGTAACTAAAGGGAAACTAAGGCTCCTCTTGTCATACAGATATGACAGCAATTAACACACTGCCATTTTTGAGCTTTCTATTGGTGGTATTGTATGCTCAAAACGGCGCATGACCACAGTTAAAAACAAAAATACTAAGGAACCCCAATACGCTAAGTCAAATTATATAATTGTACAGTATATTGTACAACAATCTGAAACTGTTATCCCAAATTCATGGATTTAGCGCATTTAAGATTTAACAGATTGCTTGGATTTACCGGATTCAGGCGCGCGCTAAGGCCGGATTTAGCGAGCGTGCAAATCCGCCAAAATGGCTAAATCCTGGAGTTTTGGATAACCGATTTAGCAGCGTTGAATCTGCTAAATTCATTTTGGATAGGGGGGTTGTGACAGTGACAGTGACAATGGCAGCTACGCAAACTTAAAGAATTATTGTTATGTTTTAGGCGGTAGTTGCGTTTTCGAGGTTTTTACGATTTCTATGTAAACTTTGCGCCCACAGAACTCAAGTTGCAAATGAAGCCTGAGTACAAATTTTTGGCACAGTACTGTAAAAGTCAGAATCCCAGGACATGTCTCTCACTTTTTCGAAATTTCACCTGTTGACATTTTAAGAAGGCTTTAATACAAGAAAATATGTCAACTTTTCGGTGCGTTTGCTTTTAAGATATTTTCTCAGTGAATTGACTAGTTGTTAAAAAAGTAGCGGAGATGCCTGGGGATTTTAAACATGTCAAAAACTTTACCATGTTTCAGCCCCAACAGGTAATTGCATGATTAACAGCTGTGGCGCAAACTTATTATAAAAAATTCTAATATTTTGGAAAGGACCTTTCTATAGCCGCTTGTACTGGAAACAAAATTAAAGGTCAAGTTCTAGTGCATGGCATACATTTAGGTAAGGTATATATTGTTCTACTTATATACTGCAAAAGACCACTTGTGATTTGAATTTTTAAACGTTGAGCTATATATATCTTTCCAAAAAAACACCTAAAAACGCAATTATATACCCCTTAACTGCGTAAATTAACGGAACACTGTGTTTACATACCTCTTGAACGTTGAAGGCCATTTTTCATGCAATTTCTGTCAGATCACAGCACGTTCACATTGTCAACAACGATCAGTGAAACGGAAACAGACCAGCCTCTGAACGACATCCAAAGAGGTGCATATATATTAGGTTTCGTTGGAATAAGTTAACATTTTAATCTGAAAATAAAAAATGCTTTTATACGTTGGTGGTTTTATGCGTATATATTTGGTGGAAACTGGAAACCTTTTGAAAAAACTTGTCAGATAAAAAACTATTCGGGAAATACCCCATAGTCGGTGTGTTGGTGGGGTTTGGTTTGGTGGGTTTTGGGTTTTGGGTTTGTGTTGTTGTGTTGTGGGGTTTTTTTTTTTGTGGGGTAATTTTTTGTTGATTGTTTTTTTGTTTTTTTAAATGTTTGGTGGTGGGAGAAATTTTGGGGGGTACTTTGTAGTTTTTTAGTGTTAATTTTTTTTTTTTTATAGATTTGTGAAAAAAAACTGAGAATTGTGAATATTGTTATTTGTTTTTAGAGGGGTTTTATTTTTTTGTGAAATATATTATAACGGGGGTGATTATTTTTGAGTGCGGTGAATTGAGAAGGATATTTTTCTACATAAACAGCTAAACTATAATTACAGTGGCGTACAGAAAAATTTGGGGGGGAGATGTTGAGCTGGGTGGGGGGGGGGGGTGGGGGAAAATTTGGGTTTTTTTATTTTGTAATTTGGTATGTAGGCGTAGCAGAATTTTTTCGGAAAAAATTGAAAAAAGATAGGAAGTACATGAAGTTATTATAGTATGTAGGTATATATATGGTGGTAGGATGAGGAGAGTACTGGTATAGTGTTTAGTTGAGGTTTGATGATAATAATAGATAGGTATATTCATAGAGGAGCGGAGGGGGGGGGGGAGGCGCGAAAAATTGGGGGAATTTTGTTTTTGAAATTTGGATGAGATAATATTTTCTGTGTCGAATAAGGAGAGTGGCGGGTTGTGATTTTAATAGAGGTGGGTTAGGGATAAAGGGGCTGCTCTGGTTTTTCGTTAAACTTAAAGGAATGCATCACTTTGGTTCAAAAGAAGTTATAATAGTTTTATATGAATAGGGAGGAGATATATGTAGCATATTGTTGTGTTTATGGGGTGTTTTTTTTTTTTTGGTAGAAAATGGGGTGGTAGGGGAAAATTATTTGGTGAATAAAGATGGTTTAGGTTTTTTGGTAGGTTTTTTGGGGGGGGGGGAAAATGCGGTTTGGGGAAGAAAGTGCTGCTCGGGGATGAATAGGGGTTTTTGTATATATAGTTTTAGAGCATATTTTCACACTCTGGTGTAGTTTCGTTGTAGTATTTTTTATATTCTTATTATGTAGGATGTTATATTTGGGATATTTTTATATATTTTGTAGTTTTTTTATTTATATGTAGCTGTTGTTGTTTTAGAGAGATATTTTCCTTATATATGTAGATAAGAAGAAGTGGGGTTATATGGAGAGTATATAGAGGGAAGAAATTGTAGAGTTTTATGTACATGATATAATGAGAGTATGGGTGATAGGTAGTCCATGAATGTAGTTGGGCGGTTGTGTGTGTATACTACCCCGAATCGTGTTGTGTTGGGGATGTTATAAATTCTGTTATATGGAATGTATGCTTGCGACATAAAAAGGGGGCGGGGTGCGTCGTTGAAATAAATACTATTTATAATTATATAATAAAAGATAATGATAAGAAGATTGCTGGGGGGTTATGTATAATTATAGTAGGGTGAGAAAGGTTTATTCCGCATAGGGTAGTAAAGTAGAGAGAATTCGCTAGTAAGCGGAAAGGGGGTTTTTCCCGTGGGTTTTCGGTGTTCGGTGGGGATATCAAGAGTTTAGTATATAGGACAGATGGGATTAAGCGCGGCAGATGAATAGATGGGGAGAGGAGGGAGGAAGGGTTTTGCCGCATTATATAAGTTCTATTAATGGGTTGGTTAAGAGTGGATGCTCGGTTCTCCCGTGGTGTCTAAAAAAAGAGGTCGTGGATTAGCGGGGCGTGGGGTGAGGAAGATTGGGGTGTGGCGGCGGTGAGATGTGCCTAATAGTGTCTTGTATTTGTAAAAGAGTTTTCCTTAAGAAATAGGAGGTGGTCCAAAAAATAGGAAAAAATAGGAAAAATAGGAGCCGCAACACCCCTGCATAGTCAGATGGTCAAACTGAAGAATAGGGGGGAAAATTATTTTCGGCTGCTACGTGCTTCCCACCCCATCTTTTAATAAAAATATAAAACCCCCATCGTCAGCCAAGCCCCCAATCTGATCTCTAGCCCCCAAAATAGCTGTCGCACCTTTTAATAAAAATATATATATATATAGTGAAATTATTGGTGTTAAAACCCTTAGGGTCGAATAAGTCGGAAAAACGGCATTTTTTCGACTAATGATGCGGAGTCCCACTATATCCCCCAAACCGAGGGGGGGTCAAAATTGAACGCTCTTTCGAATGGGCTAGGTTAGAAGTTTGTAGGATGTACGCTTTAGCTGGAAATCAAACTTTTTCCAAAAATTAAACTTTATTATCTACGATCTACATGAATATTTTGCGCAAAATTGAATTTAGGCAAAAATACTTCATCAAACGAAAACCTGCTGCCACCATCGAAAGAGTAACTTCTACGCTACTGATTATGGATGTCGCGGATGATCCGCAACTTTTTGACATCCGCATCCACAAAAATTTAATGCGGATGTGCGGATGTTGCAGATTCGGCAAAAATTACTAAAAATGTAGAAAATCAGACGGCAATTTTGATTTTTGTGCATGTATATACCAATATTTTTGCTCTTAAAACGGTGGATTGAAACTTTATTCTAGGCTTTTTCACCTCATTGTTGGTTGCAAATCGCTCTTTTCTAAAGTAGGGTTTACGAATGTGAATATGAATTTTTGTTGTAAATATTTGTGGAGCCTTGTCATTGACTTGTGGGGTAGGGCTAGGCTACCTGAATACGTGAATTTTAGGTTATATTATTTTCTGAAATTCACACGCAATGCAGCACGCGCAAAGGCGCATCGCTCATGTAAAAAACGGACACGGAGAAAGCTTCCGTTTCATCAAAATTTTTTGTGGAAACTGACAAAGGGGACTTTTATGTACTATTCCATATGAAGTAATACTAATTTTTAAGCGTTTTGTGAATAACAATTTACTATGAAATAAGCGCTACCACTTGTGAATAACACTTAGTTTGTGAATAACACTTAGTTTGTGAATAACACTTAGTCTGTGAATACGGGCCTTAGCCTAAGCCTGACGCCAAACCTAAGCCTAATCTGAGCCAAAAATAGTTTGAGGCAAGTGCTGTATATATATATGTAGACAAAAGTATCTTCCTGCTTATTATATATCTTTCGTCAAAGTCTATGCAATATGCATGTGTACATTAGTACTACATGTCACATGAGTATTATGGCATTAGGGATGTCTGTATGTAGTGTTGGGATTTTTTTCGAAACGTACCCGAACCCGAACCCGAACCATTCGTACCCGAACCACCCGAACCCGAACCCGAACTTTGACTAAATGAACTGCATGACATTACACACTTGTGTGGAGCGATTGAGTCAACAACCTTTAGTGCAAGGATTGAATACTTCAATATTTATCTTAGTATTTAATATTTATTTATCAGCATTGAATAAAGTGATTAGTCAGCAAAAAACCGACAGTTTCATGCTTAATCAAATCAAAATAAATTTCCCGCTTTGTTTCAATTTTTAGAAAAGAATGAAACGTGTAGGTGCTAGTGTTTGTGGCCGGCCGCTGGCCGGTCAGTAAAAGCCGACGCCGGCCGGAGGTCCGGCCGGTTAAAATCAGCCTCCGGCCGAGCAAAATTAGACGGCCGGTCAAAAACACAAAATTAGCCGGCCGGTCAGACGGTCGACGAAATAAGGCCGGCATAACAGTGTGACAGGTTAATTAAGACGAAATTATCCCCTGGATTTGGATGAAATTGTTGTTTCTAAAATTTCTTGCGGCTCGGCCGGCCGAATGGCTTTTACCGACCAGCCGGCGGCCGGCCGAACATCGTTGCGCATTTGCGCAAAAAAAGTTTGCGTCAGTAGCTTCAATAATTACATAAGCTAATGAAACTTTATAAACTGCTTTATGTTACATTATATACCAGCGTTTTTTTTGGGCCAAACTGGTGGCCATGGCCACTAAAATTAAGGATTGGCCACTAAAAATTTTGGGCTGGTGGCCAATCTGGCCACCAAAAAGTGAAGTCTAAAATAAAGAATGTGTTTCAAAATCAACAAAATCGCCCGGCTTCTGTGGGCTGCCGCCCTCAGACACCTGCGACTCTGTGGGTTTGTGTTTCATGACAGCATGTGTACATGAGTGCATTGTGTATATACAGTTAAGTTGCTTACACTTTGTAGTGTACATATCGTTTTAGCTGTTTTGCCACTGCAAAAATGGCGTTTTAGTGAACTCGTGGTTTGCACTGTCAAAAAACTTATTAAACTTTCCGAATTTGCTAGCTTCTGGAAGCTGGACGGCATTATGGTTAGGTAATTTCAGTGTTTTCAACTCAGAAATTTTTCAACGCATCTTTCAAATTGGCCACTAAATTTTTGCATTGGCCACTAAAATTTTGGGTCTAGTGGCCAGCTGGCCACCAAGAAAACAATGGAAAAATAAACCCTGTTATATACATGTGACGTTAATATGTTCTTTCGAATGAGCAAATTCATATCTCACTATCGGTGCGCGTAACTGCGACATTTTGTGCTTGCTCTTCGATTGTGTATAGTTTATATAACTAAAAGTCTAAGCCAGATGCGCACAAAAAATAAACACTTCACCTTATCTCGTTGCTCAGAGCCATTATAGCATTATTATAAAAATGCCCTTTCACCAAGGGCAGCAGTGTGGGTAGAATAGGAAAGTTGGCTGATCTATAGCGGAAAAATGCTAATAAGCTTGTCAAACACCGGGGACAAGTTTTACAGCCGAATAGGGAAACTCAGCTTGCTAAATGAAGCGGACAAGAGTTGCGTCAGAATAGCAGTCGCCCTGCGACACGTTAGTGCTTTCTGCACCCTATTAGCGCGAATAATTAGGAAAAACATTTTTGACGCTTACTAACACTTAGGACTTAGGTGTACTTAATATACAGGTATTTCATTAAAAGTTCTCCATACGCAATCTATTTTTGTTTTTTTATATACACATCTTTCCCGAAAATTACAAATGAGTAATGGCGTGTTTCAACTTAACATTGTATTATTATATATAGAGAGATATTAACGACTAATATTCAATACGAATCATAAATTGTTACAATACAACCTTATAACTCTAGTTAATACAAATAACTATAGATTTTATATTAGCTTAAACTACATATATATATACATTTACATACGTAACAGTAAAAATGAATGGCGTCATAGCGATCGATTGATTATTATATATAATATGGATGAACAATGATTTGTTCTGGACATGGCTTGCCTAGTAAATAACATCAAGAACCAATGAAGTATATACACGACACTTTTCAGGCAACAGTGCAGCTGATGATGATAGCTGATTAATTCGCGCGAATAGGGTGCAGAAAGCACTAACGTGTCGCAGGGCGACTGCTATTCTGACCATACATGTAACGGGGTCAAAATTTTGGGGGGGGCCTCTCCGGCCAAATTTTGGGGACCCTCCCCCCCCCCCAGATCGACCAAAAATACACTAAATTTTGCAAAATTTTCTAAAAATTTCGCTAAAAAGTGCCATTTTTTCTAAATTTTACCCAAATTTTGGGGACCCCCCCCCGGGTCCTCGATTTGGGGGGGGTCCCCCCCCATCATACATGTATGATTCTGACCGGCTGCAAAACTTGTCCCCGGTGTTTGACAAGCTTAACAGCATTTTTCCGCTATAGATCAGCCAACTTTCCTATTCTACCCACACTGCTGCCCTTGGTGAAAGGGCATTTTTATAATAATCCTATTTCTTTTTCCGCTGCAGCCATTTTACTCAACGACGAAAGCTGACAAGACAACTGAATTGTATGTTGGTATGAAAATATATATATATTATTAATGCTATAAATTATAGTTATTTGTATTATAGAGTTGTAAGTTAGTAGTTTGTATTGTTATGATTTGTGTTGAGTATTTGTAGTTTTTGTCTTTATTTTTTTTATATTTATATTTTTAGTTTATAAGTCTATTTGATATTTATTTTTTGTGATATTTGTGTATGTGAGAAAGAAAAATAGTTAGTGTTGTGTGGAGTTTTTTTATTTATTCTGTATTTTGTGTAGATATGTGTTATGTGTTGTTAGTAGTCGTAAATGTGTTTTTCTTATTAGTGCTGATAGTGGTGTGGAAGAAAGTAGTGTGGCGGGGGGAATTGCTATTCTGATGCAACTCTTGGTCGGTTTATTTTGGAAGGTGGGGTTTCCCTTTTCGGTGTTAAATGTTCCCCGGGGTTTGAGGTTATAGGTTTTTCCCTATAGGTGGCTACTTTCTATTCTACCCCATGCGCCCTTGGTGAAAGGGCATTTTTATAATAATGCTATAATGGCTCTGAGCAAAGAGATAAGGTGAAGTGTTTATTTTTTGTGCGCATCTGGCTTAGACTTTTAGTTATATAAACTATACACAATCGAAGAGCAAGCACAAAATGTCGCAGTTACGCGCACCGATAGTGAGATATGAATTCTGCTATTGAAAGAACATATTAACGTCATGTATATAAAGAAAGTTTATTTTTCCATTGTTTTCTTGGTGGCCAGCTGGCCACTAGACCCAAAATTTTAGTGGCCAATGAAAAAATTTAGTGGCCAATTTGAAAGATGCGTTGAAAAATTTCTGAGTTGAAAACACTGAAATTACCTAACCATAATGCCGTCCAGCTTCCAGAAGCTAGCAAATTCGGAAAGTTTAATAAGTTTTTTGACAGTGCAAACCACGAGTTCACTAAAACGCCATTTTTGCAGTGGCAAAACAGCTAAAAACGATATGTACACTACAAAGTGTAAGCAACTTAACTGTATATACACAATGCACTCATGTACACATGCTGTCATGAAACACAAACCCACAGAGTCGCAGGTGTCTGAGGGCGGCAGCCCACAGAAGCCGGGCGATTTTGTTGATTTTGAAACACATTCTTTATTTTAGACTTCACTTTTTGGTGGCCAGATTGGCCACCAGCCCAAAATTTTTAGTGGCCAATCCTTAATTTTAGTGGCCATGGCCACCAGTTTGGCCCAAAAAAAACGCTGGTATATAATGTAACATAAAGCAGTTTATAAAGTTTCATTAGCTTATGTAATTATTGAAGCTACTGACGCAAACTTTTTTTGCGCAAATGCGCAACGATGTTCGGCCGGCCGCCGGCTGGTCGGTAAAAGCCATTCGGCCGGCCGAGCCGCAAGAAATTTTAGAAACAACAATTTCATCCAAATCCAGGGGATAATTTCGTCTTAATTAACCTGTCACACTGTTATGCCGGCCTTATTTCGTCGACCGTCTGACCGGCCGGCTAATTTTGTGTTTTTGACCGGCCGTCTAATTTTGCTCGGCCGGAGGCTGATTTTAACCGGCCGGACCTCCGGCCGGCGTCGGCTTTTACTGACCGGCCAGCGGCCGGCCACAAACACTAGCACCTACACGTTTCATTCTTTTCTAAAAATTGAAACAAAGCGGGAAATTTATTTTGATTTGATTAAGCATGAAACTGTCGGTTTTTTGCTGACTAATCACTTTATTCAATGCTGATAAATAAATATTAAATACTAAGATAAATATTGAAGTATTCAATCCTTGCACTAAAGGTTGTTGACTCAATCGCTCCACACAAGTGTGTAATGTCATGCAGTTCATTTAGTCAAAGTTCGGGTTCGGGTTCGGGTGGTTCGGGTACGAATGGTTCGGGTTCGGGTTCGGGTACGTTTCGAAAAAAATCCCAACACTACATACAGACATCCCTAATGCCATAATACTCATGTGACATGTAGTACTAATGTACACATGCATATTGCATAGACTTTGACGAAAGATATATAATAAGCAGGAAGATACTTTTGTCTACATATATATATACAGCACTTGCCTCAAACTATTTTTGGCTCAGATTAGGCTTAGGTTTGGCCTCAGGCTTAGGCTAAGGCCCGTATTCACATACTAAGTGTTATTCACATACTAAGTGTTATTCACAAACTAAGTGTTATTCACAAGTGTTAGCGCTTATTTCATACTAAACTGTTATTCACAAAACGCTTAAAAATTAGTATTACTTCATATGGAATAGTACATAAAAGTCCCCTTTGTCAGTTTCCACAAAAAATTTTGATGAAACGGAAGCTTTCTCCGTGTCCGTTTTTTACATGAGCAATGCGCCTTTGCGCGTGCTGCATTGCGTGTGAATTTCAGAAAATAATATAACCTAAAATTCACGTATTCAGGTAGCCTAGCCCTACCCCACAAGTCAATGACAAGGCTCCACAAATATTTACAACAAAAATTCATATTCACATTCGTAAACCCTACTTTAGAAAAGAGCGATTTGCAACCAACAATGAGGTGAAAAAGCCTAGAATAAAGTTTCAATCCACCGTTTTAAGAGCAAAAATATTGGTATATACATGCACAAAAATCAAAATTGCCGTCTGATTTTCTACATTTTTAGTAATTTTTGCCGAATCTGCAACATCCGCACATCCGCATTAAATTTTTGTGGATGCGGATGTCAAAAAGTTGCGGATCATCCGCGACATCCATAATCAGTAGCGTAGAAGTTACTCTTTCGATGGTGGCAGCAGGTTTTCGTTTGATGAAGTATTTTTGCCTAAATTCAATTTTGCGCAAAATATTCATGTAGATCGTAGATAATAAAGTTTAATTTTTGGAAAAAGTTTGATTTCCAGCTAAAGCGTATATACATCCTACAAACTTCTAACCTAGCCCATTCGAAAGAGCGTTCAATTTTGACCCCCCCTCGGTTTGGGGGATATAGTGGGACTCCGCATCATTAGTCGAAAAAATGCCGTTTTTCCGACTTATTCGACCCTAAGGGTTTTAACACCAATAATTTCACTCTATATATATATTTTTATTAAAAGGTGCGACAGCTATTTTGGGGGCTAGAGATCAGATTGGGGGCTTGGCTGACGATGGGGGTTTTATATTTTTATTAAAAGATGGGGTGGGAAGCACGTAGCAGCCGAAAATAATTTTTCCCCCTATTTTTCAGTTTGACCATCTGACTATGGGGTATTTCCCGAATAGTTTCTTATCTGACAAGTTTTTTCAAAAGGTTTCCAGTTTCCACCAAATATATACGCATAAAACCACCAACGTATAAAAGCATTTTTTATTTTCAGATTAAAATGTTAACTTATTCCAACGAAACCTAATATATATATATGCACCTCTTTGGATGTCGTTCAGAGGCTGGTCTGTTTCCGCTTCACTGATCGTTGTTGACAATGTGAACGTGCTGTGATCTGACAGAAATTGCATGAAAAATGGCCTTCAACGTTCAAGAGGTATGTAAACACAGTGTTCCGTTAATTTACGCAGTTAAGGGGGTATATATATAATTGCGTTTTTAGGTGTTTTTTTGGAAAGATATAATATATAGCTCAACGTTTAAAGATTCAAATCACAAGCGGTCTTTTGCAGTATATAAGTAGAACAATACCTTACCTAAACGTATGCCATGCACTAGAACTTGACCTTTAATTTTGTTTCCAGTACAAGCGGCTATAGAAAGGTCCTTTCCAAAATATTAGAATTTTTTATAATAAGTTTGCGCCACAGCTGTTAATCATGCAATTACCTGTTGGGGCTGAAACATGGTAAAGTTTTTGACATGTTTAAAATCCCCAGGCATCTCCGCTACTTTTTTAACAACTAGTCAATTCACTGAGAAAATATCTTAAAAGCAAACGCACCGAAAAGTTGACATATTTTCTTGTATTAAAGCCTTCTTAAAATGTCAACAGGTGAAATTTCGAAAAAGTGAGAGACATGTCCTGGGATTCTGACTTTTACAGTACTGTGCCAAAAATTTGTACTCAGGCTTCATTTGCAACTTGAGTTCTGTGGGCGCAAAGTTTACATAGAAATCGTAAAAACCTCGAAAACGCAACTACCGCCTAAAACATAACAATAATTCTTTAAGTTTGCGTAGCTGCCATTGTCACTGTCACTGTCACAACCCCCCTATCCAAAATGAATTTAGCAGATTCAACGCTGCTAAATCGGTTATCCAAAACTCCAGGATTTAGCCATTTTGGCGGATTTGCACGCTCGCTAAATCCGGCCTTAGCGCGCGCCTGAATCCGGTAAATCCAAGCAATCTGTTAAATCTTAAATGCGCTAAATCCATGAATTTGGGGATAACAGTTTCAGTATTGTTGTACAATATACTGTACAATTATATAATTTGACTTAGCGTATTGGGGTTCCTTAGTATTTTTGTTTTTAACTGTGGTCATGCGCCGTTTTGAGCATACAATACCACCAATAGAAAGCTCAAAAATGGCAGTGTGTTAATTGCTGTCATATCTGTATGACAAGAGGAGCCTTAGTTTCCCTTTAGTTACATCATACATGTAACGGGGGTCAAAATTTTTAATTGGCCAAAAATAGCCTAAATTTTTCAAACTTTTGTCAAATTTTCGCATCAATATTTTCGAACTTTTCGGGACCCTCCCCCGGCCACTCAATATTTTTTGGGGGGGGGGTGTCCCCCCATCCACCTCCCTCATAGATGTATGTATATATGGCTGCAATCAAGGGGGTATTTATTGGGTTATTCATTTGGTGATACAGGCCAATAAAAAAGGCCTGTTTGGTCGAACGAAAGAACGTCTAAATCATTTATTTCTAAATGTCATCGTGCTAACAACAAGCGACAACTAATACAAAACCTTACAGCCAATGTTCCTATAATCCTATCTGTTAGTAAAGTCACTGCCTGCCATTCTCTCTGTCCCGTAGCAGAACATGAAAAGTTAGTGGAAGAGAGTTGATATGAAAAAAGACAACAGAAACAACTGACAGCAAACAAGGCAATAAACAAAACAGCAGTTAATAAAGAAAACATGGCAAATAGAGGTGGCAGGGACGACCACCAGTAGTCACCTAACCTCGCGCCCCTTAATATACTAGCTAAGGTCGACAGAACGCAGGCGTAGCTTGAGCAGATTAAAAGTTGTAACAGTTACTGGCACGCTTCACGATTCTAAATTTTTGGTGTTCGAAAACTAAAGAAATTTAGAACAGGTTCTAGATTTTAAGGTTTTGATTGGCGGTATTGTGAAGCTTTAGAGGTGCCTTGTTTGTAAAAATTATATATATATATATATATATATATATATATATATAGTTTCATTACGATAAAAATTTTCACAGTCGTCCTCATACATGGGCGTGGGGGACCCCCTCAGAAGGCACCTTTACTCAACAGGTGCTTCACCGCCACCAGAATATTTTGAAGGTAGGGCGCAACTTGCCGTGGAAAAAAGTAAAAACCCATTTTGAGAAAAAACCCCACCCCGCAAATCACCCTTAAAGTGTGCTGGCGGCTGTTTTTCAGCGCTTTGTTGTAGTGGAGGCTACTGAAGCCAAAACTATACGCAGATTTGCTTTGCCTGTGAGGCTTCAGGTACACAAGTTTGAAAGCCGTCCTTCGCAGCCGATTTGAACATAAAACACCATTATTTCACCTTCACCGGAAAACGTTGAAATCGCCTCAAGCTCTAAACTTAGCGATTTAGTGTTTGGCCGATACCCATGCAGGTTTTGAACGAACGACGAAAACTTGCTCCAATGGGGCACAGTTAAAACGTAGGTATATTGAGCAATAATTGAATTATAGAAAAAAGTGGGGGTGAAACGCCGTGGCAATAAATATTTTTTGTTTTACACATATTTAACATTTTCTGACGTCAACTGTAACTCTGTTAGCATGACACTGAAC